>JAHXMU010000826.1:2616681-2641830 GCA_019455685.1 Philornis downsi
TTTTTTTTTTTAAAAACATGGGTCCGTCGAATATGGGCAACCCTGTATATATTATCAACGTAAGGAAGCGAAAGTGTCAACAGAAATTCTGGAATTTTATTATGAATATCAGCATTCTGCGAGGCCATTATTTTCTAATCAAAAAATATTTTTTCAACTGAAGGGCACTTGCGCCAGGCTGATACAGAGCAATCATTTGAGGCCTCGAAAAATGTATGCGAGATGGTAGAGCTTTTATTGCACCTACAAGCATCCACTGCACTCTATAATTTCGAAAATGCACTGAAAATGTCGATTTGTCATTTGGGGATACATTTTGTACTGCAGTACTCTACAATCAGTATCATATTTCGTTGCGAGGAAAAAAAGAACATCACGAAGTGGTTGAAGACCCGCGAAATGTCTATCAGCTTACCAAATTCGTTGACGATGGTGGCAAAATTCACGCATTTAAAATTGAGGTTTTCCATTTCTTTGAATCTCATTGCCACTAAAATATTTTTATGAAAAACGACGTCTTTCCGTTCGCATATTGTTATTTTAATATAAAAGCACGCTCAACCTGACGAGTTAGAGTGAAAGTTCAAAAAAATTCTAAGATTGCTGCATTTTTAAATCCATTGACAGCTTATAGAGAGACGATGATTTCTTTTAGCAGGACCTGTCGAATGATTCACAATAAAGACCGGTTAACCGATTTTATGATTGCCAGTGTCAAGCATTGCTTCGAGACATTCATATAAGTATAAGACTGCTTAAATGTGTTTTGCTCAAAAAGTTCTTATTGACTCCATTGGTTAAAGAATCCATTTTTCACAAATGCGTAAAACTAATTAGTCATTGTATAGTTAAGACTCAAAATTCGGTGTTCATTGTTGACAGGATTTTCTGTCCCACGTCGTAGTTTGAAATAAGTAGTAGATGTTATGTCCAACGCCTATTCAGTAGCCTCCATTTATTTGAAATCAAAACATGACTTACTATGAATATTCCTAAATTTGAGTTTTCTCAATGACCGCCCGTTGCTGGACCATAATTAATTGTAGTTTTGAGTGAAAGACAGCCAGAGAGTAAAGTCCACTCAGACTATTTCGAAACTGTTTCAACAAATTGCAACATATTTTATTAAAAAGACAATTCTTTCACCACTTTGGTGATTGTTTTGATGCAATTTTTATAAAATCTGAAATAACTTGCACATTTCTGATACAATTTTTACCCATATAAACTAGCTACTGATCACTAATTGTTTTTTGAACTTCTTAACTCCTTGAAGGCTGCACGATTATGTTAAACTGTGGCGCCGAATGGTTTAAATTAGAAAAAAGAATTGTAGACATGAAGTTGTCATTATTAAATTGCAACTTCTCCTGTAACAAAAATACGGTTATAGCTGAGGTATACGATTTCACAACATTATTAGTTGCGGTTTAACTAGACAAATCATGAGAAAAATCGCATTGTAGGATTTTGTGTTTCTCTGAAATTCAAATTGATAAGAAAAGTTGTACATTTTTAAATATTCACTTGAATTTAGCATGATTCAATTTCAATTTAACGCATTCAGCACCATTGACTTAACATACATTTTCAGCCTTTAAGGAGTTAAATATTTATTAAAGTTCATTGGCAATCTCTGCCTTCTTAACAATCCGGTGGTTTTCTTAAAACGTTTCAAATATTCATTTTAGTTAGGAACATTGACAAGTTTTGATTTTGAAGGTGGATTTATGCCATATAATAGTCCGTTACATATTGCCTTATCCCAATCTATGGGCCTAATTTCCACTTGCTTTCCCGATCGAAAAGTGTAAAGTCAAAATAACATTGTGAATAAATATTTCGAAACTTGGCATTTCACAAACTGGCGATTTTTATATTCCAATTGATATGAATGAAATGAACAAGCAGAGGAATATAAAATATAGAAAACGAAACAAAGACAGCAAGCAATTGAAAAACCATACAACTTATCAAAAAAAAATGTGAAATGTGATTACTTTTTAATACTTTTACTCATATTTTTGAAATCTTGCCACATTTTTATTCTCTTCTACACTTTATATTATTATTATTTGCCAGCAATCTGGCGATAGTAGATTAACGGCAGTTTCTGACAAACGTTTCTGACTTTCTGCCTGTTACATATCGGACGCCGTTACGAGATCTCTATCCAATCCAATTAGTTTTTTTTTATTTAGAAATTTATGCTATAACCACTGTAACTTTCCTCCTGTATGAAAACCCTGCACTACATTTCTGAAAAAACTACCATTTTATGTTGGTATTTTTACTACCGCTACTTCAACCTTGTGTGCTATTAAGACGTATTGGATAGCAAAGATTGCATTCGTGGATTTTTGTCGTCTTCCTCTCTCTCTTTCTCTCTCTCTCTCTCTTTGTTTGCTATAAATATTTGTTTACACAACTAAATTTCTCATTTAAAATTGGTTCGCGTACCAAGAAGAAAATCAAATTGAGGATAATGTGCTTGATGTTTACATATAGATATGTATGTGTTGGCATAATTTGGTAAAGAATGTCTTCTGCATATGCAAAAATTAAAAATGTGCATACTTTTAGGCGGTGTCAGTTGTCATGTAAATTGATGATGCCGCGGAGGTTATAAAAAAACTAAACAAACTTCAGTGAATTAAATGTTTCGGGAGAAAAATAATATTATAAAATTTATGTGAAATGTTTTAAAAATGTAAAATACTTCTTTCGCTATCCCATAAAATTATCTACTCGTATAAAGCGTACAAAACTCGGAATTTTAGGCAACTTTTTACAGCTACCAGTACAAATAAATTTGCAGTTTTCTTTTAGTTTTACATAATAAATGTGACCGTTTTTTTGTGCCTCGTACAGCAATATCGAAATTATATTAAATTGTGATGTCACTAACAAATGTTTGTTTAGGATGGTTTGTGGTTTGTGTTTGTGTGTGAGTGCATGTCTGCGTGTGTTGGTAATTTCCCAAACTATTGCGCTAGATCCTAAATAGCCTTCTAAAACAGAACACGAATAAAAAACACATCATTGGCTTTCTTATTGCCAGCAAAACGTTGTCACAATTTTAGTTCTCGGCGTCGTCAATCGTCGTTGCTGTCGCCGTTGTTTTCCTTGTGGATGTTGTTCCTGTTATTGCCGTTGTCATCGCCATCATCATCATCAGCAACATCTGCTGGCGGTCGTCAAGGCAATCACTTGTAGGTAATGATTCTGCGAATGGTGTCTAAATGTTGACTCTGAACCAACATCAGCGTCGTCACAGCCATAGCCTGGTCTTTTAGCCCGGCTGCCAAAATGTGTTAACTTTATTTATGTCTAGGATTTGTTAGTCCCGTTTTGGGCTCCGTATCTACGTATTTTCACGGTATAATTAAAGCTTTAAAATGTCTCACGTTTGAAACTGTTTTGCTCGGCGTTTTGTGGTTGACGTCAGTTTTGTTCACTTCTTAATTTATTTATTTCCTGTGGTGTAGCAAAGTATTGGAGTGGTTGGTAGTTCCCAAAAAGTTCATTCCCACACGAGTGATAGCGATGAACATTTTTAACAAATTTTCACATATTATGCAACATATATGTACATATATATTTGATTTCTTCTTCCCGCCTCTAATATGACAACCCGCACACGAAAGCAGCCGCCGATATTATATGACAATGATGGATTTCTTGGTAATAAATATTAAATGAGCTTTTATGGTTCAACGCTTTTTTTTGTCTCGATACAGCTGAATTCTGTTTGTGTAAATGTTGCAAACGTTGCTGTATATTACAGCTATTGAATATATTGATTTATAAATAAATGTATTTTGTCATGTGGCGAATGTGTGCTGCCGTCCATATGGACATTCAATGTTGCAAATTCTATGGCCTATTTGTAAAATTTATGAATCAAAAAAAAAAAAAAAAAAAAAACAAGAAGAAAAAAACGAAAAGAAATGAATATGTTGCCAAAAAAGTGAGACCAGTCCGCTGGGATGCCAGAACAAAGAGCATTTTTTAAAAACCACTAAATATTATTACAGTCATAATTTCAATTAATCCGGATTGCCAAGGTGACTGTAGCACTGAGGTATAAACGGCGATGAAATTGAATTTTGGTGGGAATTAGTTTGTTCCCCAGAATCTATTTAAACAAACATTGTTAGTGTAACTGAAAAGATCCTTTTCGAAACTATTTACGATAAGAAATATGTTTTGCCGTCAAGTCACACACGAATGAAATATGCAATTTTTGCCGAGATCACTGAATTCACAAACATTACGTGTGTCTATCTAAAATTTTCTACAAAAGTTTGAAAGGAATGTTTTTAAAGTGCCAATTTTGTAATGTTAATAGTTTGGGTTCAGCTACTAAAAAGTTGGGTCTAATGATTTAATGTCGTTTTCTAAACTTTTAGGTTGGATCAGCCACCAAATTGACGTCGTCTTCGTATTAGTTGGTAAAATTTCACATTCGTTTTGTAAAATTATAGGTTTAAAAAGCCAGATAAAGGTAACATTTCTGAGAGTATTAAAATAATTGTCAATCCAGGGAACTATCTAAACATAATCTGAAATATTTTTTAACAACAAATTCTTTTAGCAAGAGTATTATGTACCTATATAAGGATTAAAAAACCAACTTGAGCTTTATAAAATTTCAAACATCACGTTTGGAAAATTAACTCCAAAGTACGAGTATGGCTTCAATAGAGCAGTAGCAGCGGTCCATAGAAAAGTTGTTTGTTCTTCAGTTCTAAACTTTCTAGTCATTAAATTGCCGCTTGTTCTCAACTGCGGCGAACATACTAGACATTTTTGTCACCAAGTCATCAATAAAGATGCGCAACATCTTTGCAATAGCTTCAAAATCCTGATGGATATGCTAATAAGAAAAAGTGCAGTAACCATGACTGTACGTTAATTAACTAACGTATAAGTCGATAAGTTGCGTTGATGATGCGAGATGTTACTGCAGTCTTCGCAAGCGCATGAAAGCAATAAAAACATGTGCTTGCGGGTGTATGATGACAGAGCAAAAATATCCATTCTGTCTATAAAAAACGTCAATTTGTATGTGCAGCCTCCACCAGGATATTAAAACCAGTAATGCGTGTATAGAAACTAAATGAACATCATACTCTATCCTAAAATAAACAACGGCAAATTTGCTTTGTTGTTCTATTCTGTAGAATGCTGGTTAACTGACAAATGGATGACAAATGAGTCTGTGCTGACCCTTTTTTGTTAAAAGTTTGTTTATTAATGAAAAGTTTCGACGTCACTCGAATCGTCAACTGCACATGCTGTAACCGATATTTATATAGTCAATTTAAAACACATCCTTTTTGAACGAAAAAAACTGCATTACTGTTGAAAGAGCAGTTATGGCTGGTTTGTAAACATATCAGTTATGTGTTTAACCGTATAACCATGTAACCGTGACCGGTGGATATCGATTTTATATTTCATTTCATTTCATTTATTTAGGTTTATGGACATATAAATCCTTACAGACTAAGAATTGACATAACATATTTCAAGAAAGTTATGTAAAAATGAACATTATTTTATTTTAAATATCCAAAAAAGAACAGTTTAAAGTTAGTTCTAGACATACAAACCTCTAGATGTTGAATTAGGTATTCATTTCTTGCAATCCCAATTAAGATATTGAATTCAAAGCACTGTGTTGGGCATAATTTGTGGAATGACGATTTACATTGATATCTGAGTGATCTCGGCGGAACATAAAACGGTATAAGCGACAATAATTCAGAACAATCAATTATACCAGCTATTGTATCGAATACAAATAACAAGGTATGATAAATACGGCGATATTGCAATGGCTGTAAGCTCAGTAACCAGTATCTGGAAATATAAGGTGGCACAAAATCACCAAAGTTAATTGAAGAGAGAGCAAATTTCAAAAAGATCCGTGATATATTGACTTGGCAAAGGGGACTCCAAACAGTAGAGGAATATTCCAACTTTGATATTACATAGGAAGTATACTCTATTTTTAAAGTATATGGATCAGTGAAATCGGAACAACTTCTTCTAATATACGCTAGTATAGAATACGCTTTAGGGATAATATAATTTATATGGGAGGTGAACGTCATGAATGAATCGTATGAATCATAAGTTTTGTGAACTATACACTTACATTAAAGTATAGCATTGGTAAATAAATCTAGCTGCGAAACCTGACTTTATTGACCAACATTGCGTGTTTTAACTGTTATGTTACAAGCGCAACGCTTCTCTAATATTTCAGTTTTTGTTTTATAGAGTGATATTCTAAAGCAGTCTATGCTTAAGTCTTAGCATTGACTTCATCCTTTGATCCAAAGCTTGCAAAAAAATAACAGTCATTGTAGGCCATATCTGGAGAATACAGAGGAAGGGCCAGCAATTTGAACGTCAACTTATACAATTGTGACTTTGTAATCAACGGTTTGTGATACGATGTATTGTGTTGATAAAAGAGTACTTTTTCTCCTAGACATTTGAAGAGTCCTTTACTTGATTTCATAACAATATTTTCTGTTCAATGTTGTATCTTCTTCAAGATAATCAAAGTGCAAAACATGGAAGTTATAACGTTACTGTTGGACTTTTTGGTCGCTTCGAATGTCGCATGAAGGACCTAGTGAAAGTCCCTCCCACTTCAGGTGCGTAGTGATCAATCCATATTTCATTAAAATGTTGTTTTTATACCGTTTAAAGTGTTCCACTGTTAGAAAAATTATAGATTTCTCTTACAACATAATTTTCAGAACATTTTTGTTCCCCTGTCTTTAACTGCATCGGCACCCGTATGACATCATCTAAAACCAGCAAGCCATTAACAAATGAGTCATTTGAACGGATATCATTTGAAGCGTACTTTTTGATCGAAAATCAATGTTTAATAAACATAAAATTCGTCATTCTCGAACACAATGTAGCGTCATTTACAACAGTGCAATTCAAATAACACAATAACCTAAGCGCCGGAAATTTTGATAGAAAAAGTGGTCACCAATAAACTTGATTGAAGATGCAAAATGTTTGTTTAACCAGTTGGACCGATAAACTTGAAAATACAAGTGCGCGATTCGGAATTTGCTATTTAAATATGTACAAATTTTTAGGTGATATTGAAAGTTTCAATTTTTGGCGGAAGCTTAGGACGACATCCAACATTTGCTAATATCCATTCAGGATTATCGTAAAAATAAAAATAAGCTGACCGCTTGCTCTCATGCAAACTCAATCCGTAAATTCCTCTCATTCCAACAGTGATAAATTTGATATTGCACAAAGCTTCGACGCAGTTACACAGATTGTAACGTTTTCTCTTTCATGGAACTTTTTTTCAATGTTCTCCCATTTTATTTCTCATATTAACTTTTTGTGAAACAGTGGTTTAATGAGTGCTTTTATTTATTTATTTTTTTTTTTTTTTTTTTTTTTTGGCACGATATTTTAGTTCTATATCGAATCATTTGCCACTTTTGAGCTCGTGTTTTGAAAATAGTTACGCAAATATGATAGGAAGATAAATTTATGCACAAGATCACATATCGCCTTCGTCCGACTCGTTTCTTCATTGTCGAAATAAATCTTTGAAGACCCCGCCTTAGCCACCTCGTCCAACAAGGTTACTTGCCCCAAGACTTTGTGGAAGCTTCTTAGTACCCCAGTGTGCTTTTTCTTTCTTATAGATACATATATGTATATAGATGATCTGTAATGAATTCCATATGAGATTCTGATTTCCCACTCTATATTTTCAATTTTCTCAACTAGAAATGTAAATATTCAATTAAATTTGAAATGTTCTCAAATATAATTGGAAAATCTAAATCTTATTCTGAAGTTTCTCAGCAGTATGTACCAAAATCTTTAACTCGTTTGGGAATTTCACGAATATAAACGGCAACCTAACAACTTCTTTTAGGCATTTCTCAAAAATGTATATAGTAAAAATGGAATAATAAAAATTTCCAAAAAAAAAATATTAATAATTAAAAATTAGAACCTCAGCAAACCCTGAGTGCCCCATGATGTCTTCTATTCCTTTACTGAATGTTACCTTTTCAACATAACTCAAAATATGTTATGAATCAAAAAAGAAAAAAAAGAGTTAAACGGCATTGGTCGTTTGTAAATGTTAAATTACGCAAATTTCATCAGGTGGCAACGCCGTCTAATCTGGCATTTAAAACAAGACAAATTACAACTCGATCAACACTGTTACACATTTTGGCCCTTCGTACAGAATAGTTATATAATTTCGATTTATATAACTGCGTTTTTTTTAAGGCCGAACTTTTTTCGATTTAAACGACATTTAAGCCGCTTTAAATTGTAGATTTGTTCGGCAACTCTGTGTTTGTATTGTGGTATATTATGGCCAAATAATGCCTAGGTAAGCTCATAACTGACCACCGAGCACCAGAAGTGCAAAAACAGCAGTGAAAATATAAAATAAAATAAAAAAAATAGACAATTTGAACATCAACCAACTCACAGTCATAAATTCTACTACAAGTAACAACAGCAAAAAGTAGCGATTTTAATTGATTTTTATTTAAAAATGAAAACAGACTCACACTGGGATGCGCACACACACACGCAAACACTCAAAAATACAGACATAAAATGGCAACAGTCGTTACCAGCAACCATCGACCATTATTATGGCCAACATATTTATGATATACACACGATAGTCAACAAAAATTCTCAGTGATTTATGATTGTAAAAATTCTATGTACCAAAGGATATGATCCGTTGGTTGTTTTGCCTCCAATTTTCAGCTGGCATCCCCATTTTTTGTAAATTCATCTTGGGGAGGTAATTTATGGTCCAATGACAGAAAGGGAAGTGAACCAATTTGTTTAACGTTTCGCTTGTTTTTCCACTACGCTTTCGCTTGACGTTCTTTGGGAAAAAGAAAACAAAGAATAGGGACAAGGAACAGGAGGAGAACAAATCGAAAAGGAACCTGTGCATAAAAGCCTCACATTATTGCCGCTGTTTCAAAATTTTTTAAGGAGCTATAATTTTATATTCTCATTTTAAAGTTTACTATTTATCCACAACGTTTGCTACTTGCGTTTACGCAAGAGGATAAAGGAGAAACAGAGAGATGGAGCGACTCCATAATAAGGGGGGCGAAACATATTTGTGGATAATTTCCACTTAAGGGCAAAAGATGAACAACTCGAGGATATGCTTCAATGCGAAGCAAAAATAAGCCAATAACTTTAAAGCCATAAACTTTAAATTTGAAAATGACAGCAATCGCAGCGAAGCGAGGACATGCCAGAGCAGAAAACATAACCGCAAAATATAAATGTTGCAGTTTAAGTCGTTAATAGATGGACACTTGGACGTATAACGATTTTTGTGTCAGTGTGTGTTAATAGGAGAAAATATACAAAAACATAACTTGTTTTTTGGCAACTAACAAAATTCACACAGAAAGTAGCTGGCTGAAAACTAGTCCAAACTGGAGAAGACAAACCATACACAGGGAAACCGGGAAAATTTAGGAACCGAAAGGAAAACGCCAACCAAATTTAAATGCAGTGTTCTTTTTGCTAACAGGACATTTTTTACTCTTTAGATTTTCCTGATCTTTAGTCTTTTCCTTCATACGAGTTGAAATTTTGTTTTCAGGTTAAAGATTCGTTGCTTCTGGAACTCCTCTTGCACAGCAATCCTCATCCAGTTGCCCGTCATATCAAGACTTTATGAACATTTCACCTAATTGCGAGGAATATTAAAGTGAAAGTAAGCACTTTGTTAAGGCCGTCATAATGTACCCAGTTTGTCTTACTTGTTCACTGTTTTGGCCATTATCTTAGTCTCTTTGTAGGTCTTTTTTTTGGTGTGAGTTTAGAGTAATTCTTGGAAAACAACCAAGTGTTAGTCTTATGCTTTAGGGTTGATTCGGTTCTTATGTAATAGTAGTTTACAAAGAAGGGCAACAAGAGCAGCAATATTAAGGACTACCTGAATTGAAAATATTAAAAAATTATCGAGGGGAAAAATGAGTTATTTTCCTCCCAGATATGAAACAAAAGGATTCTGCCGAAAAGTTGTGATTTGTTTTTTCCATTTTGTTTGGTTGCAATGCGCAAGGAGAAAACGGAATTAAAATTAATTTAGAGTATTTATTTCGCTGTTCTGGAGTTATGCAATAAGCGACAAATTTCAAATTAAATCTTTCAGTTCTAGATGAGGTTTTAAGTTCCTGATGATATGTCGCATATATGACTGTTGTACAGGGCGGCTCACGAATTGTGCTACTATTAACTGTCAAAAAAGCCGTTGTTTAAAGATATTGAAGGAGTTGTTTTTACACACAACCTGCGCCGAAGACGTACCTTTTCCGACAATATTTGGTTCCAGCAAACTGGAGCAACTGCACACATAGCCAGACCGGTTACGGCGGAGCTGCAACGAAAATTCGCAGAAACTCCACTTTCCGCTCGTCCCCAAAGTCACCTGACGTGACTGCACCAGACTTTTTTATGATGTTGTGTCAAGCCAGAGGTGTACAAAATGAAACCAAAGAATTTGACTGCGAAGCGAACCCGATTTCAACACTTCAAGCAGCAATGAATAATTTTCTGATCAGGCCCCGCATATGCCTATATGAGCATATATGTATATATACGTATGAGCATGGAGGTCATTTACGGTCTATCATCTTTAAACATATTTAGTTGTATAAAACCAAATTTAATTTATTATACGGCAAAAAAAAAAAAATAAATAAAATACATTGACTAGTAAAAAGTTATTTGAATTTCTTATTCTATTGCAGTTGGTGCGCCTCCCTGTACTTAAGAAATAACTTTTGGCAAATATTTATCATATTAACTTCAAAAAGATTCTAAAACCATGCAGTTATTTCGGCCCATTAGTGAATTTGACGCTTTGACGTTTTTCACTTTGACGTTATTTTCGATTTGAACAACTGGTTGGGAATCCAGGGAAACAGAAAAGTAATATACTGCATATTTTTCCCACCCATACATAATCGGATTTTAATTATTTACATGAAAGGATAATTAAAAAATAATTTCACTTTTTAATTAAAACAATGCCAGACAATGAGAATATTGCCCTAAAAATTCACAGAATCTGTTTACTTTTCTATTCTAGTTGACATTGTTTGGCAAATTGAAAAATGGCTTCGTTCTTATTTACGAATTGTAAATTTTTCGTACTATGAGATAAAAACCTCTTCTTAAAATGTAAATTTTTGCACGTAAATAGGAAATTCATCGTTTTAATGTTATTTTCTGAAAAAGAAAATAGTGCACCTTCACATGACGAGGACAATACATTTAAAGTTTTGCAGCTTTGTAAATCACATTCTTTTTCTTCAGACTGGTTCTAGTTTCAGAGATATCTTAAAAAAACATTTATTACGATCGTCAAAAAGTTATTTGTTTTGCACATCTTTCAGTTGAATCAATTATAATCAAAAATCAATTTGAAAATATATGAAGAAAAATAATATTGGTGAAATATATAACAGTTGGGTTTTTTTTTAATTTTTAAGTAAACAATCTTATATTGATAAATGTTTCATTTAATGTCGGTAATTATGTATGAAATACAATATCAGATAAATGTCCGCCTCTGTTAGCCTCACAAATACCAGCCCTTTTGAGCACATTTTTCATTACATTCTCACACATTTCACGCGGTATTTTATTAATTTCATCACGAATATTTTGTTTGAGTTGCTCTAGTGATTCTGGTTTGTTTGCATAAACCTTGCTTTTCAGACATCCCCACAAAAAGAAGTCACCATTTCTTGAAATAACTTGTTGTGGAAAGAGGTCTCGCAGTGATTCCAATGTAATCCTGGGTGTATGCGATGTGGCACCGTCTTGTTGATACCACATGTTAATCAAACCTAAAGCATGCAGTTGTGGCGTTAAAACGTTTTCAATCATATCACGATATCGCTCCCTATTGACAGTTACCGTTTCGCCGTTTTCAGTTTCAAAGAAGTAAGGTCCAATGATTCCTCCTGACCAAATTGCACACCAGACTGTCACTTTTAATGGATGCAAAGGTGATTGATGAATAATTTGAGGGTTTTCCATCGTCCAGAACCGACTATTCTGTTTATTCACATATCCATTCAAATGAAAATGTGCCTCGTCACTCATTATGATTTTTTGATGAAAATCGTGGTTGTCGTGGGCGAGCTGTAACATCCTATTGGCGTATGTATGGCGTCGTAAATGGTCTTGTTGAAGAAGCTCTTGTGTCAACTGAATCTTAAATTAAAACAAATGCAAATCCTTGTACAAAATTGTGCCCAAAGTTGTTCTTTTAAGGCGATACTCCTGAGCACGGCGTCGAATTGAGGTTGATGGATTGTTTTGAACACTTTCTTGAGCAGAAGTAATGTTTTCAGCCGATCTTGCAGTACGTTGTGGTCCATGCTTGACCATTTACTACACGATAAATAGTGCGACTTGTTGGCACGTTGTTTCTTCCAAAAATTTCACGTAACTTTCTCATCGTCACAGTAATCGATGATTGATTTTGATAAAATGTTTTAACGATTAAAACATGTTTGTATATCGAATAATTTCAATAATAAATTTGCCACGTCTCTAGTTCACGATTGCCAAATATGAACTGTCAAGACTAATGTTTACCAAAATGACGGCAAAACAAAGTAGTACAACTTCCCGACGGACACCCTGTATAAATGTAGCAACCGTAACAAATTATTCTAGAAAGGAAAAGAGAAATTGTTGTAAAATAATTGATTTGGCTTTAATGCATTCTTAGGGTTTTCCCGTTTGTGTCCTCTTTGTTGCGTCAGCCTGATGGACTGTTTTTATTCTTCTTGATGCTCTCTTCAGGAACATAAAAATCGCCCTTTGTAAGATTTTTAAAGTGGGCAACATTGTTTTAGCTTTAAAAGATAACTCAAGAAAATGTGATTTATCGCTTCGCTATGCTGAAAAGTGATCTATTTCCCATTCAAAATTAAGCAATCGGCAAGAAAGAAAATCGTTAAGATTAAACTGCTTTCGCCGAATTACACAAACTTTCTTCACTCTTCAGAACATGTGTTATGACACAAAGTTCGGCATAGTCATTTTATTACTTACCAAAGTAGCTTTAATTGATCGCCTCCCAAAACGGACCGGAACCTTTGCCGAACCTTTTGAATGTTGTCCAAGTCAATGCACACTGTCTATTATGGGGTATCAATTATCAACATTTTTCTTCTTTGCCTCGGAATGTCAATACAACCATTCTAAACGGCAAAGGAAAGGCGGCGATTTGATACACTCACTTATCTAGCTGTAAATTGGTGTATCGCCCTCTATGCTGTGGGCGGTGCGTGTCAGAAAATACGTATAAATACTGTACCCACTATAGCAATAGTGAATATGTTAAATTACGTTTTCAACAATTTTACGACAGTTGAAGGAGCCATTCAAACATATGTATTATACTTTTTAAGGAAACCCCGTATGTGGACGTGATTATTGAGAAATACAAGAAGCAAATGTGGATTTTCTCGTAAAAAAAAACGGACAATTGGGTCGGTACACAGCCCTGTGGATCACAACTGCTACAAGTAGCAGAATTGAACCAGTAAGAGAAAATTGGCCTACCTATACAAAGCAAACCAAGCTCTGAGAGAGATAACACATTTTTATTTTCCTGAACATTATTTCTTAATTGTAAGCAAAATTGATGAGTGCTCAAAGGAACTACAAGGAAACAAGCTAAAAATATAAATTTCGGTGGATATTTATGTTATATATTTTGAAAAGGAGTCACGTCGATATATTATGCTTCATAAAACGCATCGGCGTTGCACTGTAAATCGCAAATTCATGGCGGTGGATATAAGATTGGTGCTGCTCAAACTTTTAGCGTCTATCCACTTGTTATTTGGTTCGTACGAATAAAATTAGTCAAGGATTATTAAATGTATTACACCAATGAGCTAAAAATAACTTCAAATTATTTTCCTGAGGTTTCTACTTCAGTTTGGTCAACACAAATGAATTTTACTCATTGTTGTATTTCGGTAAACCGAAGTGAAAAATGGTCCATGTCCCATTCCACCATATTCCCCTTCATTACTCAATGGAGTGTGAGCGAAGCCCAAACATTCAATATTCCCTGAAATTTAAATTATTCTACCATACTCGGTATCAGCTTAAGGTACAACTAAGCGACAAATTCTGCAATGCAAATGTCTAAACTGTCCAGCTACTTCTTCTGAGAATTTCGTTCAATTTACGAAAACCGAAGGCAGAGAAATGTGCTAATTCCGTAAAAGTGTCTGTTGAATGTGAGGGCAGACATATTTTCTGCTGCTACCACACCATTTCACATGCGTAACACATCTTTAACAAAATATTTTAAAAATTTAATTATCCCAGACATTTTAAGCAATATTTTTTGAAAGTTGTGTCCCCACTTAAACCTTTTATTGTAGTACAACGATCTACTTTGGAATCAAGCTTAATGAAAATACCTTTTCTTCAAATACTCGTAACATTTTTTAATAATGCGAAAGCATTCCCGTTATTGTTATGTCAAATGTCCAATATTTTTTGTTTTGTAAAAGTAAACGGACAAAACGATAACATTGAACCTAAAAACTCTTATGAAGTGAAACATTTCACTCTAGTGGCTGGTGAATTTACCCCTTCAACTATTTGGGGACCAACAGCACAAACTCTGGGAACACATTAACACAGTGGTGTGTGCGAAAGTGTATGTGTGTGTTTAAATAACTGTAATATAAAAATAACGACAACATTAAGAGGGACAAACACAAGTTGTACATGTGTACGTATTATGCAAGGAGTTTATATAAAAGTATGTAATAGTGCAAGCTTGGGGGAGGGATGTCGGTTAAACCGGGCTGTACAGTACATATTTCCAAAGTTATTTGATTATTCTCCTCGACCTTCGACAATGCGTGAATGTTTGTGTGTGTTAAAGGGAACGGTAACTCACTGTTCTTTTAATCATAGGATGTTTGCAAATGTTTCGGGGTAAAGTATAGTGGCGTATACACACATATATGAGGGATATTGGTGATACTGTAGCGAGGGACGTTAAGTAAATATAGCCAACTGCTGTTACTTTCAGTATCCACACAGTAGTATGAAAAGTAGCAGATTTGAATGCTTGTGCTTCCAAACTGATCATCCGAACAACAATCTTGCCTTACAGAAATGGATTAGCAATATTTTTCGAAACAATATTTTCAGCTTATTTGTTATGCTGAAAGAAAGTGCAAGCTAAGAACAGCGCTCACATCAAATCCTTTTCTATTACCTTATGGACGATGTTCTGCGCGACCAAATGAACCTACATGAGGTTACACTTCTGAGAAAATTTAAGCTTATACTTGCTTTTAGGTAAGCTAGGAATCAAAGTAAGAAATGAACATCTGCTTTGAAAATGAATCTAAATCAAACCTCTGATGGACTTTTAAATAAATTAACAAAATGAACATTGAAATGAAGTCAAAATTTAGTGGATAGAAAAATAGAATGAAACTTTTATTTGCAGAGAAAAATCAAAAAACAATTATAAAAAATGTAATGCAATCGTACTGTACAATCCCCAAAGAAACACGATGTCTTTTATTCAGTTGTCGGATTCGTTGTGTTTGTACTGCTGTTGTAATCAATAAAAACTGATATTTTTTTTCAAACCAATCAGTGAATAATGACTTTTCAATTTGATCTATATTCCATTATTTCGCTTAAGAGGTTTCTTTCCTAATCAATCAGTTGTACGTTTTTTTACTTTGTTGGCCCTATGCTTTATGTACGCTACATCTACTTACTAAGCTCGAATTCTATCGAATCGTTCAAATTTTCTGCTTTAATTTTGATTGCGCTTAGATTTAGCGATTTTTAGACGATGAGCTGATTGATACCATGCCCAATATTCTGTCTGCATTGACTGACTACATACAATGGCTACTGTACGGTATACGATTTTCCATTAATTCTAAACGTCTGTACATATAAAGCCCTAGTGATCTATATTCGCCTTTCCAGCACTGAACCTAATATCGCCGTTAACGAAAGTTTGAACTCGTTTCATTGTTTACATATTGTTCAGTATTCAAAACCCCATTTTTATGGTTTTATGCTCCGCTTGTGAACTTTATGGTATTGAAATAACATAATTTTTTTTCTCTTGCATGTGTTTTTGTGTGCGTTTGAATGCGTTTGTTGGTCGGAAATTCCATAAATATGTAAATGTCCTTTACAGATCGACAGCATAAGGATACAAAGGGACTTTGGGTGTGTGTTTTATTCAAATTTTGGGTTCACAGTAGTCAATTAATATTCCAAAGGTTAACATAAATTCTATTAACTTTCTAAAGAATTTTTTCCTTTCTTCTCTTCTTGATAATTATAAACATAACCATATTTTTCAAAAGCAACTCAGAACGAGTAAGCAGAAGTTGGAAATTCGCGATACTCTTCGAAATTTAGCGTTGAAACTCATATCAGTTAATATATATATATATATATTTTTTTTTCAATTAAATAATTCTTCAATAATTTGAAAATTTGTTCTATGTCAATGTGTATTTAGGGGCGGATGGCTGGTGGACTGCATGTGTGTTGCTATGCGTTTTGTGTTCCTCTTAATGTTTAAACCATTTGTTTAACAAATCTCCATGCGATCATTTCTGGTTAATGTTTGTTATAAACAAACCAGCAAAGTATGAATGGGTGGTCTTGTACTTTAATCAATCGTCCCACTATCTCTGCCTTCGGATTTGTGTTTTGTATTCTCATCTAGTATTTGTTTATTATAATTGTTTTTGTTGATGTTGTTTGAATGCCTTTTGCATACATCTTCCATATAAAGTCTCATTTAGATTCAGTTTTGTTCTGCTCCTGTAAGTGGAAATAATTATCCAAGTTGATGCTGTAAAATAAAAATTAATTTTCTATTTTTTATTTGATGTTGTTTTTCCTTTGTTGTTACTGTTTTAATTTTTATTAGATGCCCTTGTAGCTGTTATTACTACTGTCCTTACATGGAAAAGGATAAAAAGTTTAAAAACCCTTGCCTTAAGAAGTATTCCTTTCACTCCCCCAATTGAGTAGGGACCGGAACTGGGAATATTAAAAACATCAAATAAAACAAGGAAGAAAATCGCCAAAACTTTTTTACTGATATTCATTTTTATTTGATATTTTTTGCTGCAGATAAATATTGGGATAAAGGAACGGAAGTAAGCGGAAAATTGGTGGAAATAAATTTACGTCAACCTTTTTCAGACCATGCATACGTTTGGGTACGTTAAACACACAGTATGTTAAAAACCATTTAGCTAAAATGATCCTGAAATATTGACGTTTTGCATATACGCTGTGGTAGAGGCGTTTAAAAAAGATAAATGCTAACATTCTCTCCCAGCAAAAAAGCATCCAAACTCGTGAAAAAGATCCACTACTCAGGATCTAAAAGTAGTGAAATTTTAGATTGGATAGATAGATGCTGGTGTTTTTGGCACCAATTTAGTGAGTTTTCACCAGATCTTAAAACTCCATGAAAAACCTACGCTTCTTTTGCAAATATATATACATAGGTGCAAAAAGTTGTTTTTATGTGTGTTATATGTTGCTTCTTAGAAGTGGTGAAATTATTTCATTGTTGTAACTCAGAATCGCATTAGAATTTAGAAAAGCATCTAAGAATTCATGTATGACCCCTCGAAATCACATATAAGATGACGTGAAGGATGCATATTTATACCTAATAGTATAAATATTTAATTTTCGGCCGTAAATTCGAAAATAAAAATAGGATTTATACGAGCGGATACGGCTTCGAAATCACACATTTACTCAATATCATGCGTCAATCGGACAAATCTACACCGGGCTGTCCTTAAAATATTTCACAGTAATTTATAATTTATAATATTTAAAGTTTATTGATTTACATTGAAAATTCTAAACTTTGAGGTTTTATTATCCTTTAAGGAAAATGGAAAACGGCAAAAGTGCATAATTGTTTAAATACTCCAGCGCTTTATAATATTTTCCCTTGGACAAGCCCTTGGTATTGTGCTTTCAATAGTGAGAATAAATAAACGAGATACATAAAAACTTCTACTTTGCTTATCCACGTACTAAAACTAAAAAGAATTATCGATACAAAAAAGAATGACTTCAATGCGGTGGAAATAAAATAAAAAGAAATCTTTATACAAAACTTAAAAATACTATAACAACAAATTAAGTTCAAATAGTTTATACATACAAATTACAGTAACGACACATAGCGTCTTGTGTTGAATAATCTATGTTTAGATTACGTTCATAGGTAATTGTAAGGACAGTTCTTTTATGTTTACTAAACATTAAATAGACAATGATTAAAAGAACAAGTGAAAATATTTAAAATATTAACGATAACCAGGCTGCAATCAAGCAGAAGCCTCCACAAGTGGCTACTTGGATAAATGTTTTGTCGCCGGTCAGGGCACGATAGTACATGGGGCCACTGAATAATATAGTACCAGCTGCCATTAATGAACCAGTCAAAACTGGGCGACGAGCAAGCAGAACGGAAACGATTAGCCGTTTCGAAAACAGCTTTCGATTCCATTTGTTCTTTGGCATCGATAATTTTTACCAGAGCGTGTTTACCATAGGCGCCCATGATGACAGCAGTGGCACCGCTCAAGCCGGCTAAACGGACAAAATGATAATTGCTTCCTGCAATCTCCCAAACATTCAATGGTTTTGGTGGCGGTAGAGGCACGACATCTTTTATTTGCTGCTTAGGTGCTCCCCTCAGAACTGCAGAGGCTGATGTAATGACCGCTTGGCTGATAGGATTACCCACAGCCAAATAACTAAAAGTTTCTCCCCAAGACATTATGTCCTGGTTGGTAGCCCACGTTTCCGTTCTAATGAAAATAATCCGTCCACTTTTGGAGAAGCCTCACAAAAACAGTAGATGTCGCATCTAATTGGCATCTTATTTAATTAAAGCATACCAGAACTTGACAACATCTAACAACCTTCACCAATCCCATTACGTTTTAGGAGACTAAATGAATGGCACAAGATGCCAAGAAGTCATAAGACGCCGTCTTTGATGTTATATACTGGAAGACTATCATTAAGTCTTCTAACAACAAGTAAAGGGATTGATAATAGGTGTCCTTCATGCTGTCTTGGTTTAGTGAAAGTGCTGTTTTCGATTGTCGATTTTTAACGGTAGACTTACTACACTACTACATATGTACCCGCGGCTACTACTATTATTACATTGTCGCTGCCTTAAAATATTGTTCCCACTGCCTTCTTTTGAGAATCCTTCCGTACCGTTTCGTAGCTAAGCTAAAAGCGTTCTAATCGACGATAATCATCAACCATTGATGTTACCAAACTCTTCATGAACATAAAATAAGCGAAATGAAAAGACTTCAGCAATGTGCTTATTGCAAAACATGGGGAGTTTTGTTAATACGCATAACTGAAATCGTTTCAAAATATCTTAAACGCGGCAGGCTTTGGCGATTCCCCTGCTGGAAAGTTCACTCACAAACCATTCTAACACGAGGTGAACAATCGATTAACAAAATCATCGTTGTTTAAAGATTTCTGCGAACTGTGTCAAAAAATGTTATAAGTCAAATGAGTGCCGCTACATCTGCAACCGAATTCTGATCCGATTGAGGCATCTATAAAACGTCAAAAACTTTTTGACGATTCATCCATTTCCTTGGTCGTCAAAAATCGTCTTTTGTGAAGTTCATTATCTCTGTGAGGGTATAAAAGTAATCATTATGTCTCAGTCCAAGACTCTGCGGTGGTTGATGCTCCATCTATTCGAAGTTTTAATTAGCCATATACTGAAAATTCTGTGTCGTTTTTTGCTCTTCCTAACAACTTAAAAAATGTCGGACAAACGGATGTATGACCGATGTTATTCCAAAGTAAATGCACTGTAATCGTCTGGTGGTATTATATTATTTTCCCCGAAAGAAATAAAACAACACTTTGTTCCAAAATGCAACTTCAGGTGGATTTGGCTCATCAAATTCATATGCCCAGTTAAAACATTCACCAGATCCTATTATATATTCGCCACTATTCCGGTTGGTTTTTCGAGCATTTCTTCTTATCAATCGACATCTTCCTTTGGTTCGCTTTATTCGAATTCGTCCACGAGTGAATGACGTTGATGTTTGAACTGGTAAAGTGATGCACGTTCAAAGTAAAACTCCATAGCACACTGTATTTATCAATTCCAGAAATATGAATGTCAATCGTAGTATCATTAACCAACTAGTATATTGCAGACGTGGCGACGAGTTCCCTCCTAATTTGTTCTTGTATGATAAAATTGCATCACTTATTTAATATTTTTCGTTATTACAGTTACATTACCCTTAGAACTATAATACTAAAAATTTTCAAAAATAATTTCTCTGATTAATTCTCTAATAATTTTTCTGATTTACGCCAATCAGGATAATGGTTACGTGTCGATTACTATATTTTCCCTACCTCGATACTCTCGCTGATTTCCCTTCTTACTTCCCCTAAAATATCCATCGCTTGCATCAAAATTCGGCATAAATCTATGATATGGTCGCTATTGATCGATAGGATGACGAAATAAAATTCATTACTTGTTGCCGGAAATTGATATTAATAGCAAATCCTTTAATTTCAACGACAAGGCGATGGCAAGAAATCAACTCACCAATGTCGTCACAAAATTAATCTAAAGCACACAACTTATTTTTGAGCATCGTTAAGACTTTAGGCCGACATTTCCCGGAAAAACCTTTTGGGTTGACTGGGTAACTGCCTGATGGTAAGCGTTCGCTTGTCCGACGAACAAAGATGAAAAACAAACCATTGGAGGCAGAAAAAATTTTATCATTTGTCATAAAATAGGATTTATGATATATTTTCTTGAACGAATCAAAGAGAAATTATGAATTAGTAAGTGATAAGGGTAGGATTAACATAACACCAACAGCAACGTCAGCTGTCGAGGCAACACCAAGCGACAGTGATGACAACAGCAATAATAAGATGAAGATGGGCTGAGAAGCACCAACAAAGTGTGACAGTGATGAGTGTTAGCAATTGGAATTACAAAATGTCTTGGATCCTGGTCAGGGGAATGATATCCTATTACTCTGCCGCGAAAATCGCTGTCCTGTGGAAGCGCAAGAGGGATGAACAGGGCATACCTTTATTTATTACATTTTTTGGGAGCAAATACTTTTTTAGTATGGAATTGTATGATTTAGTCCACAGTATGATTTACAATGTCAGTTAATTGCGTTTAAAAGTTTACTCAATGTTTTTTTCTATTTTTATTTTGTCTCTGATTCTGTGTGAAAACTTTTTGTTTTTTTATCGCTTGAATGTCCTTCTTGTGTTTTGTTAGGTTCATCCTCAACAATTTCATTCCTTTTTATTTGGTGTGGTCCATTTATTGTGGTCTCTTCTTCTCGTGCTTTCTCCTGATGTGTTATTTGCTTGTCCATTTGGTTGAGGCTTTGGTCTGGCGGTTTGTTTGCAAAGGGTGCGGGGAAGAGACAGAGCTTGTTGTTTTGTTGGTTCCGACTGCTATGGGGATACTTATGCAGCACAAGGACACCGCTGTCATTCAAACAGCCAATTTTTTGTGCTTGTTCGGTTGGTTGCCTTCGCCTTCAGATGAGCGGGAAACTAAGAAATTTATGTATATCCGGCTGGCAAACACTGTCACCACAAATATTTGTTAAGAAATTCCCCAAAGATGTTCGTCGCTCGCGTTGCACACGACTGTATGGAAAAATCATTTGTCTCACCAAGTACAGTAGGTAGAGATGCACTACCGTTATACAGGGATGGCCACCAAGGATAAATGTGGTAATAATTTCTCACGATGGCAATAGCCCGAAACAAAAGAACATCGGCAGGCAGCACTAAAAGAAAGTGACAGCAAAAAATTAAGTCAACATTGTAGCCACTGTCAGTAATTCAAATACAAAATTAATTTAATAAATGCAATTTCCATTGTTTTATTATCTGCGCCTGAGAATTCCAAAAAAAAAAAAAAACGTTCTACAGGGCAGACGAGACAAAAGGCAAAAAAATGCCTTGGCAACTTTTTATATCAGGAGAAAATAATAGTGGAAAGCGAAAAAGTTCGAGATCATATGAGAATTATAGTAGGGTAAATTAAAATTAGTTTAAAGAAGGGGTGTTTTTGAAATTTGAGATTATGGATATCTTGCCCATGGTGGGACCATATTTAACTCAGTTCGAAGTGTGGCGAGCAATCTGAAATTCTAGCAAAACCTGCTCAAACCAACGCTTGGAATCGTCATTAAACAATAACCGCCTTCCTGTCCATCTAAATGTAAATAGCGAGTGTAATCACCGTATGTGAGAAGTGCTGCTTCACGACACGCCAGCGTATTTATTTGTTGTTTTTTTTTTTATATAAATAAAATGAATTGTGTAGAACTAAATATTAAATTGAGTGCCAGGTGGATACGAGTGTTAGATCAATTTGTAAGCCCTTGGATATGTTGCCAATTCCGTTGGAAACCTAAATACTTAATAATTGATAATAAAATATTTAATATTAAAACTAAAGACTTAAGTCTGTGTCGTAACTCAGGTCCTTGTGGCCGTTTCGTATACGTAGATTCATGTGATGCGGACTGGCTTTCAAAAACATCTTTCTTGCTTTTACACCACCGGCCTGAGACATAAAGGAAGAAACAGATCGCAAAGCGTTCTCGAAAATTACTTAAATTCTTTATTGGATTGGAGAAAAGAGATGGCAGTGATGTGTTTGCTGGACTGTTGACACATTGTGCGGGTGCAAGTGCTTGATGATGAAGAGACTTTGCTTAACTGGTCGACCAAGAAAGCTTTCTGTTCATGCTCAATTTGATCAAAAACTATAACATGATCAAAAACTATAATGTGTTATATTTAAGGAAAATTTGAGACATAGTTATGACAAATAAAAGGGCTCCAAAAATATGTTCGAAGCTGAAAAAATGGTCTAGTCGAACTTTAACTTCATTTAGTATGGTTTAATACCTGCTGGCACATCTCTCTATGCAGTTCCAATGTTGCAATGGTGTGACGGTAGATCCAGATTCTTAAACCTAATCCAAAAACAAAAACTAACTTCTGAGGATTGATCAAATTAAAAGAAAGAAGTGTGTAATAAGGTCTATATTTAATTAAAGTTACGATTATTAAAAAATAACATTTTCAGTTCATACGAGCATTGGATATGAGTTCTAGATATGTTTTCATCCTCAGATGTATCTAAAATTTATATTTATTTCCGAAATTTGCCGGCTCTGTCAGCTACTGAGTTGAGGCTCCGAAAGACGATGGAATTTTAAATTTTCCATAGAATTTTCTTGATAGTCTACAGAAAAGTCCCCTTAAAGTACTGAATAATAAATATAGTAAGGATATGTTTGTAAAAGGGTATTTTAGAACTTATTTTATTTTATTTTACATTTTAGAACTTATTGATTGTGATGTGCAGTCAAAGGAAAGAAGAACCAATGTACCGAATAATAAAACACGTCATTCAATTCAAATTCAAATAACACAGTAATGAACTGTTTATTGGAAAATGCTTTGTTGTTTAAATTTGTACTCATCACTATGTAAAGTGACAATTGTTTGGATAATTTTTATAATATATATAGCTAACAAGTGATTGCATAGATAGAAAGCTTACTAGAATTTAAAATTTAAAATTTTTTCGAACATTTTCGTGAATGTTCAGATCATATAAGACGTCTAATAGACGCATTATTGGGGTATGAATATAATTTTTGGATACAGACTTATTGAACTCGTAATAAAGTAATTTTAAAAATAAGGACAAAAGGTAAGAAATATGTTTCTGATCTGGAGTAGAACTACTCAGAATTATTGGTTTCTTTTTCAGACATAATTGGAAGTCATTTAAAGGTAAAAAGCACAATACCAAATTATTAGAAATAAGCACAATCTGTGATTTGATAAATGTTTTTCTTTCTTTTACTGTTTGTAAATACTAAATGGATGAGAGTATCTAAAACCGTTTTATCTAAAAACCCCTTGGAAATGGTAGACCTTTTGTGGATAAAAGATCATCACAAAATCTGTGTACACAGTTTTATTATAAACCAATATCGTTATTGTTTCAAATACATATATATATATAATTATATTATTATATATATAATTTATGGATTAAGCCGAAATATCGATTTTGTTGAATTCTCTTGGTAAATACAGGAGAACGGAGATATTTTATGCGCAGAATTTAACTTTGAATCCATCTATAATTTCTTTCACAAATGAAGACATTTTAACATAGGAAGCTTAATGAAATCTAGGATATCATATAAAAAACGTTTCCTTTAGCCAGTGTATCTCTGTATCTGTCAATGTTGTTTATAATGTTTCGTAAACCACTGTTGCACAGATTTTGTTAATGGCCTTCAAGTGAATGCAACTTGATTTATCAAAGTTTTTCGGAGTAGTAGCGATGAAGCCAAGGAAATGTGACTTATAAATTGTATAAAAGCGCACACACATACATACGTTCATACTTACAGACATATTAATCAGTGATTAGCTTTTCTCCTGCGTATTGTAGTCTCCGCCAATATAGAGTTCGCCCATTTTCCACACAACCAATTATTATGTTTTCAGCAATTTTGTGACATAAACTGGTCACCTCCGTTCCACACACGAACTAGTGCGAGGATTGGTACAACCCCAGTGCAACACAAACGTAACTTGGCATCTGGTGGAAGTACCAACAGTTGAATCACATCCAAATGAATAACTGGTCTAGCCGATTGCTGTTGCACGTTAACATATAATAATGTTTTTTTTTCATGGCGGACAGGAGGAAACTATTTATATTTCACCATTTCATATTTATTATACAAAATATAAAGGAGAATGTTAAGGAATAGTTTCTATTTCGTTTTATTTCGAGATTAAAATCATAACAACCTTATTGTTATTAAATTAAATGATGTTGCTACAAATGAAAATTTAAATGATTTTAAAAGACATTAAATTGTAAGTACTTTTATATTC
>JAHXMU010000826.1:2641840-2670215 GCA_019455685.1 Philornis downsi
CAACTTTTTTAATTGCTGCAAATATATTTAGATTATACTCACTCATATCCTTGACCCCGCACCCATGCATCATGAGTGTACAAATCTCCTGCTCCTATATGTGTTAGATTATGAGTGCCAAGGATAATTTCAAAAACATGTTTTACTGATTGTTTTCTTTCATTTCTGTATCTTTTCAGGTAAGTCGAATTATTCCGCAAATGATGTGCCACGCTCACGTTTTTGCTGCTGCTGTTGCTTATTTTTTCTTGAAATGGTAAAGCAACTCAAACATTATCTTCTTATTTTGAAGACGCGCCGCTTGAGAGTACCAAAGCAGCAAAATCTTACAAACACAATGTAAAAACACTTGAAAAGTTTTTCCTGCATTCGTGTGTGAGCTAACGACAGAGGGAGAACGTGCGTATGTATAAACGTATGTATATGTGTGCACTTTTATATAATTCATAAGTCATTTTTCCTTGGCTCCGCTCTACTACTCCGAAAAACTTTGATAGGTCAAGGGAATGCAACACCAAGACCATTAAAAAAATCTGTGTAACAGTGGTTTACGAAACATTATAAACATCATTGACAGACATATGGACCGTCATTATAAGTGAAACTATCTGGAATCGAAGCTAATTGAGCGGTGACAAACGATTGGTCAAAACTTATTTCATACAGATTTTCTAACTAATTTATAGATTGCATAATCAATTAAAAAAAAAATCAGAACAAATTTTGTAATTTACAAAATAAGTCGCAGCCTTGGAAAATCTTTGATCCCACAGTGTGTTGTACCGTTTGCATCTTATAGACACAATGATTCCACGTATTTGAGTAGTACAAATATCCGTGACTTGTTCGCGTGGATTTTCCATCTGGTTTGATCTCAAATACGATGACCGATGATGATGATGCATCACTATTTCCTTTTTAAATAGAAAAAATCTCAATTTCTTGAATTAAAAAATTGACCTAATTTGAAACTCTATTATTGAAACTATTGAAACTCTCTGAGTAACCTTAATTTCAAGAATAAATTTAGTGATCGAATCAATATTAGTTTTAAATTTGAAAACTCAAACGTATTTCATCGGCTTTGCTTCTAGATTCAGAGATGTCAGAGATACTTCCGAAATTATAAACAAAGAATCTAGTATTCATAGTTTTGTTTCAAAATTCAAAATTATGGTATTTCAGACGGAATCGCAAATTTATTCCCGTATTGTAAACTATACAAGTTAAAACCCATTGCGAAAAGCTTCTTTCCATTTTTAATGTATTTAAAGTTTTTAAAATCCGTTCTGAAATCACTGGCTGTTATCATTGTGCAAACGTTTGTCAGCATTATATTATAAGATTTTGATTTAAGATACTAGTGTAATATTTTTTTCATATTAAGAGAGCGCACTTTGTTATGCGAATTTTTCTTTCAACTTTACTACGTAGAGAAATTCCGAATGATTCCAAATTTCCGTATAACTCAGACACAGATTTCTTTTGGGTATGTGAACACCCTACGGCTACACTATTATTCGCATAGTTTTGATCACTTGACTCGATTTAGGCTTGACTTAGATTTGAATTAAATTTAGCTTAGATTCAACTTTGACTTAAATTTTCGATTTGGCTTAGACATGAATTACATTTGGCCCAGACTTGACTAAAATCTGCTTTAAGCTTAGTTTAGTTCATGTTAAAATATATCCAACAGGGCCAAAATTAGATGGAAATGGATTTTTACAATACAATTTCAAAATATAGCAGCGTGAATTATCGCGAACCTATACGTTGTATTTGCCTCTATTAGTTTAGAGGCCATGAAAATCAAAACTGAAAATTTAAATATTTTTTTGTAGCTTTCGTTTTGTCTTCTTTTTCATTTTTTTATTTTTGTTCTATGATAAATAAAGTATCACTTCAACAGATACTAAACAGATAGGAGAAGACAAGGCAAGCCGTGAGATAAAACAAGGCAACAGTGAAATTGACGCTGCTTGCCAAGCAAACACAATCACAACACTGTGAAACAAAATCAGCACTCGACATTTAAACCAAAAATATATATATATTTTTTTAATAATATATATTAAGTCATACAAAACATTGTTATTTATAAGAGTTCGTGTGCAAGAGTGGCAGAGTAACTCTCTTAAGGATAAAATATGCATGAGGACGTCCTTTATTTTCTCGTAATTTTTTGCTGTGGTGTTTTGTGATTTGAGTTTAGCATTCTTCATCACGTCATATCATGTGCATATCTCACAACGAATTTTATTTACACATTTTGTTGTTTTTATTTATTTAATTTTTTTTTTTTTTGATTGTTTCGCTCCTGATAGAGAAATCAACAAGTGTCGGCTCTACGTGTGTCTGCGTATGTTTAGGGGTATGTGTAACTTTATGCCATTATCGTAAGTGCAGTTGCTTGTTGCTGCTGTTGTTGTTATTGTTGTTGTTGTTCTGTATATGACTTAAATGTTCTACTTTTCTGTAGCATAAAAACGCGCTATCCTTGAAATGCTACTTCAGTACTAAGTTTTGTCTCTGCTTCGGCTCGGTTAGCAAGGAGTAAAGGGGAGGGTACTTTGCTGCAAATGGAAAAGTGTGTTAAGAATAAAACTAACATTTGCAAATAAGACTACTGCTGTGTGCATGCATTGTGAGAGACAAAGAGAGAGTCACTGAGTCGGTGCATATATGCATGTGTGTGTGTGCGTGTGGATGTGTGAACAGAACTACATCTACGCACAGTAGCAGCAACAATAAAGGGGGCACACTGCATCTTTTTCGCTCGGTAGCAGCAGCCCCATCTTTAAGAAGGATATGCAAAAGGATATTACCAGCAGCACTACTTGTTCCAATTTTGCATTGTATGCCGTTGTTGTTCCGCTAGCTTTTTTGTAATGTTTATTCTAGCGTTTATTTTATTCTAATTATATGCTCGAAAGCAACACAACACAAGAACACAAAAGTTGGCTCAAATAGGAGGAAAATGCATTTTGTTGACTCGTGTGTGCTGACGTATATAAGTGTACGTGCACACATATTTGCGTGTGTGTGTAACTAATGTTCTTTTTTTTGTTCCTCCGCCGCAAGAGGAACGGTAATACCTCTCTCTGTTTCTCACATCGCATCTCTCGGGCAATTGAACATAATTGCGGAAAATGCCTTCGACGAGTGTGCCTGTAACTGGTTTTTCTTGCTGCCAACAACATTTTCAATTTGCCCAAACCTCATTCGGCCTCTTCAGCCACAGCTTGAAGTGAGTGACAGTCAGTCAGTATAGCAATGCCAAAGAAAGAAGGACCGGGGGTAATCGTTGCACCAGATGCCCCATTTATTTCATTCCTTGGCTTGATGTTTCACGACTGCAAAGAAGTTTATGCAAAACTAAGATTAGTTGGTATGAATTGAGAATAATCTGTACCCTTTCATCTTCATTCCTTTTTTCTGTTTGATTGTTATTTGACATTTTTTACCTCAACGTATTTTATCCGGAGTTGGTGTTACATTTTTGTACATTTCCTGCTGTTCTCCCTCAAAGTCAATTTATTTGTTTCTTAAGCCGTTGTAGCTGACTGCAAATGGTGACAAATGAATTTCAAAATTTGTATTTGTAAAAAACGGTAGAAGCATTTTGGACATTATTCCGAGTTTTAAGTGGGCTGTGTTACGAGTGTTTGGTGGCAGCTTTCTCAACAAAATTACGGTTGCGTCAAAAATAAGTACAAAGACCAAACCATCTGCATTATACGGGGAAAGCGAAGTGATTCGAAGTTATGGTGAGCATAAAATAAGACGCGACGAATTCATGTATGATCCTTAAATTACTGTATAAAACTAAGATATCACGAAGCAAATTACACTGGTCTACAAATTTGGTCTGCACAAACGAAGCATGTTTTTTAAGTAATCTGGCATACAAATTGTTAATTTTTTTATTGCATTCTGACAATACTGTAAAATAGTCAATACTGACAGTACAATTTCACTATTGTTAATTTGACAGAAGCCCACATTCATTCTAATCTTCATAATAAAAGCGTTTAAGCATGTCAGAGACTAATTCAAGCTATTTTTGCTTTGTGTGTCGTGAATATGTGGTTGGAGCAAAGGATATGCATTATCAGAATCATTAAAATATGCATATTTACATTATATTGGTTTTGCTGTCTGAAACTTGAACAAACTGTGGACACCGACAATGTTTTGCAATAGTTGCAGAACTGGTTTATACAAGTGGCCAAATGGCATGAAGGTCTATTTCGATTTTTTAATTCCAGTACTTTGGGGATATTTAATATGAAAAATCGAAAAAATATTACTCACGCGAATGTCCCATCGGGTTCCAAACCAGTTCAACGTCCACCAAGTGATTCATTGCCAATCATTCCCAATGCTACGAACAGTGAGTCCGAAACATCTTTCACCAGCAGCAGTAGTTCGTATCAGGCTGATGATGGACGCCATTTTGTGACTCAAGCTGAGCTGAATTAATTAATTCGAGATTTACATTTAACGAAGCAAGACACAGAATTACTAACTTCACGCATGCAGCAGTGGACACATCTTGCAGTTGGGACGAAAGTAACAATCTATAGAGATAGAAGCTTGAAATTTGAAAAGAAACATTTTATCTAATACTGTACTAATGTTGATGGTTTATTTCAGAAAATGATAAAACTGAATGGACATTATTTATTGATGGCTCTAAGTACAGTTTAAAGACTCTTCTTTTGCACAATGGGAATGAAAAATCATCCATACCAAGTGCTCGTGCGTTAAGGCCGACGGACAAGAGGAGCGTGCTCACCAAGATCTATAGGAAATTGAAAGAAATTATCAAGGATTTTGGGACAAAAGCATGCTGGGAGGATACTGCTGGACTCTAATACGTGAAACCAAACCAACGAAATACAAAAGACGTACAAATGACGCCATTCACTTTTGAAAATTGTTTGATTTTTAAATAAACTAATGATTTTTTATGTAAAAAAAGAATAAAAACATTTCTTTTGTATCTCGAAAATCTGACGTGATAGAGAGCAACCAATTACAGATTCGAATTCTGCCTACCAAATTACCCTACGGAAGGTATTTGGTAGATAGGAAGAGGCATCAAATTGCAACTGAACTAATAGTGAAAAATTGAATCTTATCTTTGCAAATCAGACAAACTGAAGCCGAGAAGACATCTGTATAAGTATGAGAGCAAACAAAGGCCCATGCCCAGCCATGTTTGTCATCCTGTTCTACACACATATTTTCAACATGCACGTACTTTGAGCAGAGTGAGCGCTCAAAAATGTGTGAAAAAAATTTCCATTTTCGCACATTTAAATAGTTTTTATTACTGAAATTACAATTTCGCTGTCACTTGCGAATCGTGCCGCTATAGCACGAAAAGAAAAAATTATCATTAGCCGAAAATTTTTTTACAACAAACAGCATTTTTGCTTAAATTGCTCTTTGAAATTGATGTGCATGGTTGTTGTTTGAATAATACAGCCGGTGTGATTTTGGAAGAATTGTGATGAAAGCAATAAAATAAAACAACAAATTGTAATTAAAGCTTATTACTCAATTACTTGTTCTTTTGTCCACTCATTTTGTATTGTCGTGGGGCCTGCTTGTTTGAAAGGCTTTTACGTTGGCTAAATAAGGCTAAATAAGTTGGAAAGCTTTTCTTTAACAAATGTACTTGCAATTTTCGGTGCACTTAACATTTCACGTGTCCGCACAATAGCAAATGCAAATGCGGCTTTTTGCATGTTTTCGGCATAAGGTTTGTTCAAATTGGTTCTATCAATACATAAAAATTATACAATCAGTTTCAAATCATCCAAATAATTTTAACCATTTATTATATTTACCTGCTACGATGTGGCTGGCTAGTCTTCGAAGCAGCGAAATTAGCCAAATTTTGTAAATTATCTAAGAGCATGTAATGAGTGATCTGGAGAATTTATTTGAAACTCATCAAGACAACACATTTTTAAGCATTTCTCGTAGGGTTTTTTCTACCCTATGAATATATCAGCAAATAGGAATGCGCAATATATGGGTATTTCAACGATAGAATACTTAATTTTTCAATTTTCTCTTACGTAGGTGTTTTTAAACCAAATTTGCTATATTTTGTCCTTGGCTTATACAGTAACAATCGCAGATTATTTGCCCCCACAAAATACATTCTGAATTTGTATTTACCTCTCGTTCGCAATGGAGTAAAATGGGAAGATTAGATAAATTTCAATCTTCCTTAGTAATGATTTCATTTTGAAAACTTTAAAAGCTGCATTCTCGTGTCTATTCTTCCTAAGCTAACCTTTAAACTGATGATATATGCGCGATGCTATCCGGCGCACAAAGTCCGATTCAATCTGTGTTGGATCACAATTGACATTACAGGTCGACGAAACCCAGTTGGCTCCATCCGAGTTAATTTTGGGAACGTCAAAAAGATGTTCTTCAATGTGTATTCCTGGTGCTAAGATAGAAAAAGACTAATGCCATTGCCCATTCTAAAATATATGTATATAAGCAAGCCATTTTCTGTTACACGTAACGAAGTTGTTTCCTCCTCCCATTTCAGTTACGTTTTATCTGAGTTTTTCTTTTTTGTGTCCTTTTCCAGTCAATTCAATTTTAAAATTGAATTTCCTAACTGCAACTTACATTTAGTTGGCAAAATCCTCGTTCTTATGATTTCATTGACTCTAGTCTACGCTTCTGATATCCTCCAATAGTAGCTAAAGCTCCATAACAATACAAATATCAGATCCATAAACACTTTAGAACGCAAACGAGTGTAACATAACAGACATAAGTAAGTGTTTTTGATAGGTACATAACACTTTATCCATCCACTTCATCTATGAATATCTCAACAAAAAAAATCAAAGAACAGGATGTTAAATACACATACATATACATGTACTGCATATCTGTAGCAGAGTGAAAAGACTTTTTTTGAGAAAAAGTAACAAATACTTTATTGGAATATCTAGATTTATAGTAAATCCTTGAAGTTTGAAAGCACTGCTCAAGAAAAGATTTATTTATCGATGCGCAGTGCTTGAGCCTTCTTCCGCCTGTAAACTATCAGGAGACTGACAGAGATGAAGGAGTATGAGTTGAACGTTCGCATGGACATAAAGGCACACCGGCCGCATACGCACACACATTCATCGAGTTTGTGCATAGGTGGACTGTTCGTTGTGTCATGACGTCGTCGTTCGTTCTCGTCATCGTGCTGTTTTGATATGTTTTTGAATATTAAATCCCTAGAAATACTAACGGAAACCGGAAAAAATTTAAAGTACGTTACGTAAATTTGGAACGGTGATAGATTTCCCAATGCAATGCAAGGAATCCCCTCCATTAACTCAAGCACACAGTTGTGTTTTGCGAGAGGGAATGTGTTTGTGTGCGGTTCAATATTTGTAACACGACTGCGAATTCAATAGAAATCCTTTTGCTTTCTCTATGCTGAGGGAGAAATGGCGGCTTTTATTCTTAGGTGTAGAAAAGAAAAGTCATGAAATGGAATTTCCATTTCGATGGCACTGTCATTTGAAGATGAATAGTGCGATTTTGCAATATGTTTCTGGGTATGAAGGGGTACAAAGTTTCTGTTATCATTTTCCTCATATTCATATTTTTTGTTTGACGACATTTAAATTTAGCAGGAAAGAAAGGTGAAGGTGGCCATTCCTCCGCGCAAATGTCACTCCATTAAACTTTCTACCGAAACGAAATTTCCCAGCCAAGAAAAAGGAACTTTAGCACGACGAGATTTCATAGCTAAACTTAATATCAAAAACGGAAAGGACGTACTTTTATAAACTAAACTTAATGTCAAAAACTAAAAATTAAAAATTAAATTTGAACTTAAAATCGCCCAACTACCACTCGTGCGTTTACATATGTTAATGACTGAGTTAGGTACAACCTAAAGAGGGACGATTTAAAAATCTTCATTTCATTCAAAATGAAAACGAACTTTGTTTCGAAACGATTTGGTCGTGTCGCCATCGTCTTCTGCGAATTGTTGCCGTTGTCGTCCGTACCCCAGTGTTGCTGGTAATTAAGTCTGAAATCCAATTATGAAGCTTATGAAAATTCAAGAAAACGAAAAACATAGAGAGGCGGTGAGTAAAGGGAATATCACAACGAGCGCATGAACGTACAGCATTCGTACACACTGAGTTCCCTTGTGCCAATTTGCAACAAAAGTAGCAAAGTGCACAACACAACAGCTCATGCAATCGATGCAACACTGCGTCAACCAGCGCCGGAGCCAACCGACCCAAGACCACCACTACTGCCACAACCATCATCAGATCAGCAGCAGTGCAAGGTGATAGAAGGAGGGGAACAAACAGAAAAAGAGGTTTATGCAGAACGTGCAATTAACAAGAATTCCCTTGACTTAAACGATGCCACCATGCCACTTGGTTTGGAGCTACGTTCAGGCATCCATAACCATCCGCGTGCATCAATATGCAGTATGCGCTGTATTCATAGTGCACACAGTACACATACGTACATAAATATCTACAAATATCTGTGAGTCTGCTACAAATGAACAACAATTTTCTTGTACTTCTACTAGCACTTGTGGCAAACAAAACATTTAACAACTTGTTGTTGCTATTTCTGTTGTTACTACAAGCACCTACTACATACAATGTTGGCTCAATTTCAACAACAAACTACCCGATGTTATGACGAGTTTGAAAGCTGTAAATTATTATACTGTTCACAAGGATGCATTATATCATACACCGCCGCTCACTTGAATAGCGACCCCTAATCATTTAACAAAATTGACGACTTTAAAAGTAAACTACACATGACGGTTATTTGTTTCTCCTACCTCTACACATCACCTACAAAAAAATTCAAGCCATGAAAGTGTCCCGTTATTTTAATTCGCTCTTTTCTTTTAAATGTTTGAAAAATGTGTTCTTCTTTAAGTATGAAAGTCTTTTGCAGATCACCATAAATCGGATCGGATTACAGTAATTGTGTATAATTGTGTATATTGAGCTAAATCCTTGTGTCGAGGAAAGATCCAAAATTAAAACCTACAAAGAGTGTGGAGTTTATATTCATTAAATAGCCAGAGAAACTAATGGAAGTCGCAAAGTTATTTCAACACATTCACGTGATATCGAATACTATGGAAATAATATGAAAGGTCGAACAGCAAGCGCTATTACAGCCGCTGACAAGAGGGCTATTCTGAGATATGCCTCAAATTCACACGACTCAGCTGCCCAAATCAAGGAAAAAGCTGGCGTAAGTGCAAGTGTATCAACGGTAAAAAGAGTTATTTTCAAAGCAACAGACTTGCAACGCGTGAGACTTAAAAAGAAGTAAGGAATATCGCCTTAATTTTTGTCGTACGAAAAAATCGTCGTCGTAAAAAAATTTATTTAGAGGGTCCTGATAGATATAATTACTACTTCCACGACCTCCGAAAAAAGGAACACCTACTCAATCGAAGGTGGAGTTATTGCATGGGGTTGCGATTTCTTATTATGGCGCAATAGAGTCCCAGTTTCTCTCTGCAAAAAAGAATTGCCACTTCACACAAAGCCGTGCTGGAAAAAGCTTTTCGGAGGCTTGGAATGGAAATTCCAGCATGACAACGCTCCAATCCAAACAGCAAGATTCGTCAAATCATGGATTGAAAGCCAAAATATTGAGCTTATGAACTGGCCGCCTTACTTTCTAGACTTAAACATTACTGAAAATGTCTGGGGATGGATGGTACGTAAGGTGTACGAATCAGGCAAGCAATGTTCAAGCAAAAGTGAACTCACTAATGGAATTAAACAGGCCTGGTTCTGTATTTCGCTGAACCTAATCAAAAAACTGTATGATTCTTTACCGAACAGAATATATGAATCTATTCTCAACCAGGGCGGAAGTACAAACTATTAAATTTTACTTAAAGTATTTATTTTTAAATTAGATGCAAGCAGACAATAATACCTTTGATTTAGAATTAATGTTTTCGTGTATAATCAAATTCTTGTAAGAGGGGGTCTATTCAATGAGCCAAAAACTGAAATTGAAATTTGACTTTTTTGTGTTTAATTTTTTAGTACTTAATTCATTAAAATGAAAGAAAATTTATGTTATACGATTACAGAAAATACATGAAATATGATTTGTAAAAGCAAAACCAGTTCGTTATAATTATTATTTTGGAATGAATCGAGCTTAGAAAAATTTTTAAAGGGGGTGCTATTTAAGCTAGCGACACTGTATGATGGGACTTTACGAAGATGCATAAATGCGTGATATGTAGAGCAAAACAAAATTGTTACTTCTTACTTTTTGGCTTACCCAGAAGCAGTAGCGTGAAATAGGGAATCTAATTTTTTTACAAGCTTATGGTATTTTAATTGAAGAGGACTTCATGATATCTGAGATAATTCGTGACTGTTACTCTTCCAAGCTCGCTTTGGATTAGATTATATGTCTCGCCGAAAGCGAGTCCAATATATGAAGGACGCTAGACAACACGCTATCTTTATGTAACTGCCAACAAGTCTCAACACGAGCTCACTAAAACACTTTCGCTAGACATCTTTAGAAGTAGTATAATAAAGACCGTTGTCATCGCATATCCATTTGTAATATTTAAAATGTCTGCTAAATTTGAGTTCCTACTTATTTTATTTTATTTCATATGTATATCAGCTCCAAAATGGGGCACTTAAGTAAAAAGAAAAGTATTTTTTGTGCTAGCAGGGCACAAAATCTGCTTACATGCGCATGCTTTTCGTCCGAATCATCCCACTTAATTGTTGGATTTTACGGCTATTTAGGTCTCATGTCCTTACTTCCGTGATTTTTCATAAGGTAGGTCGTGAGGCTTTATCTTTTTCGGAAGCAAGAAAATGTGTCCCTATACAGAGGATCCGTGAAGGTTGTAATACCTCAAGATTTTGATTATGGATATTAAGTCCTATACGAACTGGTCTACATTTGGGTGCGGCTACCAATTATTCTCCCAATGTTTACCTAGGTCTTATCAGAGGAGTTTAAATCGCACTCGAAATGAAGGAAGGGGTGAAGCTTAATTTATCTGGCCTGTTTGATTTCATGTTTAGAGGTCACAACAAACTAGTTTGCTCCTTTCAAGCCTAAATCTTTGGCCAGATAGCGTAATAACCAGGATTAACCAGAAATAAACTTAGAGATAAAGGCTCAAGCTTTTACAAAGATCGGTTCTTTTTAATCTTTGAGCCACGACAGTCGAACCTATCAATATGTTGATGATGTATTATTGTGACCGGTCATGACACAGTGTTCAGAATGCTCGACTGTTGTACTTATGTTCATGGCCTAAAGTACCGATGCAAACGAGGCTTAAAGTACCGGTGAACTCAGCTGCCTGAGAATGCAAATCATAAATGCAATTTTCTGTATATCTCCCACACAAATATATACCAAGCTTCCATTCCAAGGCGAACCAAGTCTAACAGTCATATTTAATCAGTTGCTCCTCCCTCGCACAGCTCGGATTTGATGTCGTTAAACATTTTCTTGTAAGGTTATACAAGCAGGTTATACATTTTGATAATTAGATACAAGGTATAGTAAAAATAATTCTATGATTCTTCTTATAGATATAGGCTTTAGCTATCTGTATCGATAGATGCTGCTTAAAGATAAGATTTCGGACTCAAAAAACTGCTCAGAGTGTTCTGTTATTGCTTGAGTCAGTATATTTTGAGCGCACGTCAAATGTCGAAACAGCAAAGAAAAAATACGCGATATTTTGTGGTTTTTGTTTGATAAAGACGAAAACGCCGGCCAGCCGACTGAAAATCTGGATGATTCTGACTCTGTGATGAACTACGGTCTGGAGGATCGATTATCGAAAATGTCGCTAGAATTACGGAAATCGTCAAGTCCGCCAAATGAAGTCACTTAACACTAAACATGCCACAAAAACCAAAAAGGTTTGAAACCAGTTGAATAAAGCTATAAATAAAAGCCCGATGTATGGATACCCACGATTTAGCGAACAAAATTCTATGGACCGAATTTAAACCTGCGAATCGCAACTAAATTACTAGTTCCATCAGGACAAAGTCAGGGTACACACATCGATTGTGACTCACCAGAAGCTCCGTGAGCTTGAGCTATGGCGAAAATATACATGAACAATGGATTTTTATACTACACTTTAAATGATAGTTCTTCCGTTTGAGACCTTCAGATAACAGATCAAACTGAAGACTTCTGCATATTTAAATTATTTCCTTGTTTATTTTTACTAAAACCATCTTTTACTCCCTCCCTAATAGTTGCATTAGATGAACTTTTACTGTCCGTTTATGGCGTTGTGTTCTTCGTCATAATTCAACTTTCTGCCATTATTGTTGTTCTACGGCTGCATGTCACAAAGAAGTTGCCCCCAAGAACAAACAGTTCATACGAGTACGTGCGGCTTTTGGCTGCGAGTGCTGCTGTTATGGATTTGGACGTTACCACAGAACAGTTCATACTTTCTCACAAACATCCTAAGTACTTGCACCGACTAAAATTTGAAGTTTGAACTTAAAACTTGAGTGTAGTTTACAACTAATGGTAAAAGGCTTTGTTTTGAATTCATGCTGTTTTCATTTTTTCCGATTAAAATTCTCACGTAATTGCTGCCTTCACATACATTAAACCAAATTGTATCACTGGATGCCTTAGCGAACCCCTCATTTGCACCATTATTATTGTTATCGGCCAACGTTGCACATACCTTGGGGAGACACCAAACAAAGTGGCTGAAAAGTATGAGCTCTTAAGGCATAAAGACATGTTGCCAAAGACTGTGAAGTTTTTTATGCGGGCATAAGGGCATTGTGCGATTCATAACAGCTCAGAGTTTTTCACCATCACCGAAATTCTTCACAATTTGTCGTCTTCTTTATTTACTGTACAAATAGGTAATTCCTCATATAAGCAACTGAAAAATCTGCAACTGTTTCGTTTACAAAATGACTGCATTCTAATGAGGGTGAAAAAAGGTGCACTGAAATTAGTAGAGGTATTCACGACGTATAGGAAACGGTTTATGCTGCCAGCTACACATTTGTTGTAACAAAATTTTCTCCATTATTCCCCATATTTCTTAGACTCAACGACTTACTTATATGAACTTCATAAGAAAATGAATATCCCTACTGTCGTTTCAACTTGAGTCATCCTGGAAGTTTCCCGTGTTCCCCTTTTGAATCGAAAATTGTATTTGCATGTTTATCGTTTATAACTGATTGCAGCAATTATATGATATATTTCCTAAACCCATTTGCGAGCAGGCACTTTACAATATTTGAAATTTTTATAACAAGTGTGAGTGCATGTGTATGGAGCTCTTGTACATATATCTGTGGATGGGCGGCTACTGTTGCAACCTAGTTGTTGTTATTGCAGCTGGTAACAATGCAATTGTTATCGCAACAACAGCAGGAAGAGTAACGAAGGAGTTAAGGTAAATTGTTGATACTATATTAATAGCACAGCGCTAGAACCAACAACTTGTAATAATTCATAAAAAAATATGAAAGAAAAACTTTGTGAGGAATTTCTATCATGACATGTTAATTGCTGTCATAAATCTAACAAGGAAGGAAAAGTCCTAAATGCACTTACGTAACACATTTACTTAAGCCGAAGACGGTCGTATGTTGTAATTTGAGTAGGAATACATATATTTAATGTATTATTGCATAAATGCGTGCATACCAAGTAAATTTGTTAATTTGAAACCTAACGCATTGTCAGAATTTAACAACATACTTTACTGACGCGTCATCATTTTAAATACTTTTAGAATATTAAAAACATCCATTCTGTCAAATAAGAATTGATAAAAAAAAACCGCTTAAAGCGATTTTCAAAATTCTCTTCTCCCTATGAAATGTGAATGCGATCTGTTATTTAGTTTGTTTGCAGCAGTCAATTTTGCCAGTTCAACTCTAGTTTGTTTTGCCATTTTTACAGTGAATAAAAATATCAAACAAACAATTTTTCACACATTTTGTATTGCAATAAAGTGAAGGAAAGTGAAGTGTATTGTATAAAGTTGATGTATTGTTTGTGAGAGATATCATTTGAATTTTCAGCATCTCACGAAACTATTCGTATTATCTTACAAGTTTGTTTGTTCTTTGAGTACAAAGCACCGATCGACTAATTCAGAAAGATCTGAATTTTCTTCAAAAACTCAATTGCTTTAATGTCCACTGGAGATAAGTAGATCGAGTCAGTTCTGGCCTCACATTCATAAAACGCACTATAAGTGGTGATGAGACATGGCTTTACAAGACAAGAAGCTTTGAAATGATGTCATGTAGCTGAACCGAAATCGAAAATACTACTCCCTCAAAAGTCATTGGTGATTATTTTCTTTAATCATCGCGATGTAGTTTAAATGTTATCTGGCATTTGAAAAAGGCCAGATTTGTTGAAAGAAAACTGATGGATTTCGCACCACAATAATGAAGGCAATGCAATGAATTTGAATGAGTAATACATATTTTGTGCTTTATTGAACAATTCCCGGCACTTTTTACGCACACTATGCAATGGTATTTAATCCAACTAGGGGTAGCACAAGCTTTTTCTAACATTTGAGAGATATACTTATATATATATACGATACTAACTTGTATTTCTTAAATCGAAACACTTGTCTTGTTTTAAGCTAATATAATTGAAGTGCACAGCTGTGTCCAGTCCATATACAAACGCTGATACGCTCACTTTTTTGATTAACTTTTGACTCATATATCATAATATTTTATCTCTCTCCAACTGTCTGCAACTTAATTTTATGTCAGGCTGCCTACATAAAAAGTATTTGTATTGGAGCGACCCTGGAGACATTGGAGACTTTGCGGCAATGGTTTCCACATATGTTCTTGCGGTTTCTTGTGGGGCACACATTCCATCGAAAAAGCCTGAAGAAGCAACATCGAGTTTCATTGGTCTTTTATAATGGTCGGTTAAAAAGGAAGTTCGGTAATATTGGCAATTAGTTATGAAATTAGGCATTTCCTCAGCAATTCCGTAAATAAAAGTCGATCGGAACACAATTTTTGTTTTTCAAAGGTAGGCAGACGTTATTGCGATTTTTTGATCGAAGTGTTGTAATTTTGTACTTTCAGGCATCAATATACATATATATAAGGATTTCACTAGCGTTTATATGCGTAGATTCGTTATTCGTGACTACAAAGAAGTAAACAGAGTGGAAAGAGACCAACAGTTGATCAACGCGTAGGAGAGATAGAGAGATGTGATTCAGGACTAAAATGTCAATAATAGCGCTGTTTGAATTAATAATAGTACTGTTTATTAAATTATTGAGCTATTAATATCTGGTATAATTGCGTTTTGTTAAAATACGTTACCACCTTTTGTATAACATGTAAGAGGTAATAGGGGCGAAGCAAGATTTGACATTAAACATTAATATAATTTTTGGGAAATATTTAATTTTGACACACTTTTATTGATTAACAAGTGGACATGTGGAAGTTTTACGATTTCCCCCTTTTGTTTCATTTCATTTTGTTGCCTGCACTTTCTTGTTTTTAAATTATTATTTTGCTTACAACTAACTATCTTCATACCTTCTATACCGTGGCGCATTTCAATATCAGATATTAATTTGTTAGTCATCAATGCAAACGCCTACGTACATTTGTATATGAACGGATCTTATAAATATGTTGAAAATGCATCAGATTATTTATCAACACAACAATTTTGAGTCATAGACCTTCGTAACCAGGATTGTACTATATAATCCTCTACAAATCAGGACATTTATCAAAAATGTACTTTTGTTCTGGCCTTAGTTGAAGTAATTGGCAAGCAAAGTCAAACATTTTTGTGTTTCAATAAATTTGCTAATATTGAGAGAGAGAGAATTAGGCTTTTTATAGGTGCATAATAACAACAACAACAGCCAACAACGGCACATGACACACCCCCCCAAAAAATAATAAAAATGACATACCACCCAAATATATGGACACATTTGTAAAAGGAATATAGGAATATTTTCTAATAATAATAATAATAAAATATATAATAATATATATAATAATAATAATATAATAAATATAATAATAATATAATAATAATATATATAATAATATAATAATAAAATATAAGTTATATTTATCTGGTTATCGTATTACCTAAAGGTTATCAAAAAAACTTTCTGTAAAAGGCGCATTAAATATTTTGAAGAATATTATGCGCCTTTTACAGAAAGTTATAGAAGTTTTTGAATTTTAGTTTGGGTCTTATGACATTGCTTTTGGGCGATATGTCATTTTAGTAATTAGGGTTTTGGGCGAAATGACATATTTGGGCGATATGTCATTTTCGTTTTGGGCGAAATGACATTGGGCGAAATGACGGTACGCCGCAAATTGTAGCCTCCTTTTCCAAGGCCATAAACCGAGCTGGATTAATATACATATGTATGTGTATATAAATTGCACTTGTGTATGCAGGTGTTTGAATCAATATGTATTTATATCTGCATTAATTATGGTATTTTATGTTGAAGTACCTGTGAATGCATAATACTCTTAATTATTTCACTCATCGTGAATTATTCGCCTTTTGTGCTGCAAAATGCTTATATTCATTGAAGCGTTTCGAGTGGATCATCAATATTTCAATAATATGTTAATAAATACAGTAAAAAAGGAAGCATTCCACATCTAAAATATACAGAATCATTCTAGGTAAAGCGATATGATACAAAAATTAAAAATAATGTGGAAGAAAACGAAAGCAAAGAAGGCGTATGTAAGGAAACCACTTTTAGAGCCTTGGATTCGTATATTAATTTTAAGTAATTCGAAAATGGGAAATTTGGAAAACATATCAGTTTGTTTCAGGGCTGAAATGCTGATGTTCGAGATTTGACGCATCGAATGGAAAAGTTCGAAATTTATGTCCTTTCTGATCAATTTTTCAATTATATGCTTAATGGTGTAAAAAATAGTTCCGAAATATCCGCTAACCGTAACTAAATTATTTTATCCACAGCTATTGTTGTTCCTTTCATACTGAGAATATTCGAATGTTCCTTTACGTACTTGACAAAAGATAATTGGTATAAAAACTGTTCTTGCTGCTAAATATCAATCCTGCAACTTTCAGCCTTGAGCTCTGATCTAAAATGGACCAAAAAGGCGTTTATTTTAGTAGTTTTATGCCTCAACTCACGAATATTTGGTGCCGAATCTAAAAAAAAAGCTTTGGCAATAGCTCTGTTTGAAAACAGTTGAAAGTTACTTTTTAAATGCGCATTCTTATTAAATTCTACTCAAATTTTGACCTTCTACAATAACTCAAAAACAGACCTGACTATGGAAAGTACAAAACACAGTCGAACGCCGTTATAACGATGGCATCGGGCAAATATTTCTTATGTATTTTAAAACTTTATTCACTTTACCAAAAACTCAAGTAGGATAAAAACCAAAATTGAAAACAAAGGATAATTTAGCATACTAAAACAGCTAAAATGGATATCAAAATACCACGCGCAAAAGTTCCGACTCAAAGCTGATTGTTAGATTTATATGTATACCTATATATACCCTTTGGTACTATCACAGCCAACTCAAATTATTTTAAGAACGTACTATTTTCACGCGTTCAATAAAAATTTTACGCGTCGAGTAAAATTTTATCAATTTAAGCAAAATTTGTTGGTATTGAGTAGGTTTGGAATACTTACTTTCATTGTGTTTTTAACCATAATTTAATAGATTTTTTTTTTGTTTGTTTTTGTTTTGAGTCTACTTACTACACTGCGATGAAAGTGCGCAAAGTTCAACTTAGATTAGTGATTCGTAAGACTCTTGGAATAGTTTCAGCACCACAAGTATTGGCAAATTATATGATTAAATGCGTAAAATAGGATTCTTGCTGGCAACCTTGTTTTGCAGAATATTAAAGATTTCGGAATGTCTGTTTGCAAAATCTTATCTTTTTTGTACATTAAAGTGCACTGTGTGGATGTTGTTTCAAAACAAAATAGTAGCTCAAGAATCACTTACATGGTTGTAAACTACAAATTTAGATGTAAGAGGTGAGAAAGCATTACTTTGTCTATAAAAATATTAGAATATTTGAAAGTATCGTTAGGACAATAATTTCAAAAACAATTTAAAAAATAGTATAACAATATCAATGTAAATCAGACTTGAAAACGGTTTGGTTGGGATTGGTGTAGATTTTTAATATTTATTTTGCATACAAACGATTTGTTATCATCATATAAATCTTTTCATTTTCACTAAACAGAGCACACATATTGTACGGTCTTCTCAAAAATATGACGTTTATCTGCTGTATTTATTGAATAAACCATGCCATATGTGATATGTTCTGTTAAGTTCGAAGGACTACAACCTATTTTATCTAACATGATAGAATCTAACCAACGCAGTTTTACTCACTTACTTATGTAACCACTAGAATAGATATACTTACCTATTATACGTCGCATGTTGAAAATAATTCCAAGCGATTCGGATTTCTGCGCTTCTTCTCCAATTCTTCACACCAAGTTTTAATACTATTTCGAAGTATTGATTGAGTTTTTGGGAATAGAATCAATATGGCCTTAATTCTGGAAAAGACCCAAAGAAAACAGATCGATATACATTGGCATCTTTTCGTCAGCTATGAAGCTGCCTTCGACAGTCCGATACGGGAAATCTGAAATCGATAGAAAGAATTTCATTCTTTTCTTGCACCAAGCTTATCAAAACTTTTTTGATACATTTGTTCTTCCTGGTCTAGTGTTATTCTTTCAAAACCGCCGGTCGGCAAGACTTTACGAATATGGATCATTTAATAACGTAATGCGTAAAAACAAATAAAACTTACTACAAAAGTGGTGAATCAAACGTGGGCTTTCAGTCGAACAAAATTTCAGCGACGAAGCAAATTTCTCACTCGGTGGTTACGCCAACAAGTAAAATTTTCGCACATGGGGCTTGAAGAACCCAGAAGTGATTGTGGAATAGCCATTGCATCCGGAAAAAGTGATGCTTGGTGCGCGTTATGATCTAGACTTGTCATTGGTCATTGGAAACTACCTCAAAAAGATACACTGCTACAACCAATCTGCCTCTGTTATTTGAATGACATTCTATTTCGTATATAATGACACGCATTATAAGGAAATATAAATTTCATCATTTTGTGTGCTTCATTTAACTTTACCTGAAAACGTAAAATGGACAACCCATTCTTCAAATATTCATGTTCAGGGGAAGTGCAAACTCTAAAGAACTTAAAAATTTCTGAGCATCGCAATTTGTTCATCACATTTTGTAAGCAAACAGAAAAGCTAAAAAAGTAATATGAAAATGATGAATGAGAATAAGCAGAATTTCATAAATAAAAATAAGAAGAATTTCATCAACATCTAATAGATAAAGTGTGCACGTCCTGCTGCACCTACAACAGAGTCTACAGAACCTGAATGCTACCGAAATACAGCGACTGAATTATAGGATTGGCTTGTTTGTTGGTGTTCGGTGTCATCTCCCAACGTGTGACTGTAGTGCCTGTGAAATACGCAATCACAAAATAAAATTACAGACAAAGGCCGCATTTATCCCTGGAGTGCATCTTGTTAAATATGTTTTCATATGTTGGTATTTACATTACTATAATTTATAGCAATACCAGCAAAAATATGCAAAATTATCGAAATATTCAATAAAAAGAGCGGTAAAGGGAGTGGTATTAGCTTGCTCTCCGGCCGCTCTAAAAGGCTTAATTTCCACTTCAGAGACAAATGCTTCTGTCTGTAATTTTTCTCTGTGATGCAACTTATGTGCATTGCCAATCTTCAGAGAGTGGCTGATACTCACAAAGAAGAGGATTCATGAGTGCCAGATTTTGTGTCTGTTTCATGCTTCCAACGACAGTCTCTCGAGTTGCAGTTAACACGACTGGTACCATTTTAAACAAAAGTCATGTGCTGCCTTCGTATCGATAAATTTTAGGCATTATTGGCAGGAAACTGTGAGATGTTACTGCGGTCTCCTCAATTATTGGGATGGAATCAGCAAATATCGGTCGGGTGGTAAATTTGCTCACTGGTCTTACTTATTTTAACAAAAGTGAACGAACCAGTCGAGAGTAGAATGATACGGAAAATATATGAACCCGTTAACAGAGAATATCGACGCCACATGCACTATGACCTGCATAAGCTGTATATCGACATCGACGTAATCAAGCACATTAATATACAAAAAATAAATTAAAATACATACTGCGTTGGCTGAATCATGTTACGCGACTGAAGCGAAATGCTCCAGCTCGAAAAGTTTTTGACTGGGAACTGTATGAGCAGCACAGAAATAGGCATCCAAAACTCCTTAGAAAGGATCAAGCTTTCGAAATTTGATTAAAACTTGGTATAACGAATTGCACCAGAAGCGCCGTAGGCTGCAGCGTTTGAATTATTTTCTGTGGGAGGCGCATAATAGATAAGGAAGTATATTCTAGTCTCCATCTAAATAAGTAAATAAGTATGCGACGATTAGTGATTAATTTTAGGAAGGGCGTGTAGACAGTATCAAATTGAATAGGTCCAGCAACTGACTGATATCCACGCAAATGAAATGAATAAAAGCAAATGATTAGAAAAGAAAACAAAGAAATTTTTAGTAAAAAATCAGCTGTTTCTTAGTTTACAAAGACTAATGGAAAAGTTGTGAAACAATGGCCAATTTCAATAAAAATATTTCAACATTGCTGGATTTAGCTGATGCTAACAGCCTCTATATATTACTTTGTAGGACCTTACTCACTGGAATAAGATAAGAGCAGCATTTTGCCTCATACATTCTCGGTTAACTCCCATTGTTCCTTTTTTTATTAAACTTACCGTGCTATAGTTGTGGACACGTTAAGTGGTCACATTACCAGATTTCGGTTTTCTTACCAATGAAATCAGTTTCGTTTGTTAATGTGAAATCCGCTATCCAAAACTAGGAACTTACTTCCACTCTCGTGCAAGTTAAAGTGAAGCCATTCATATTGCGTTATTTCCCCTTTCCCAAATTGCCATTAAGCTTTTCCATCAATATTGTAATTTTAAATTTGTATCCAACAGTTACAATGTTTTCCAATTAAACATCTTCACCTTGTCTGCTGCCACATCTTTCCATTTTCATTTCAGCGTTGCTGATGCTAATTGAAAAATGAATGGAGTTTTTTATTACCTTCAGTAGTTCTTTAGTATAAAAGTTGGCTCGCGTATTGAGTAGTGGCGAAGGGAATCACAGGAAAAACGTAAAAAATTTCACTTTCTTACCAGGAAAATGCTGATTTCTTTCTTTCTTTCCTTCTCATTTTCCACATGATGTCACAAACTGCATTTCATCTATGACTGTTCGACTAATGGCTTGAATGTCCGTCCTTGTGATGTTAAAACATCATAATTTCGTTATGCAGCGATGTGTTTTCTCTTTTACGTCACATATCGCTGGAACTCTTCCCAGTATTGGAGACGAAAAATTATTTGTTAAATTTCAAAAGAAAATCATTAATTTTTTTTCTGCATGAAGTTATTTCTTTACTGATGTTTTTTTTTTTCTTTTGTTGCCATGTTTTTGTTGTTATTTCTTTCGTCTTCGTATCTTTCTTCATCTTGAGCCGTGATATTGTTGTACAAATATAATTTTCCAATTTTGAAAAAGTTTTCCTATTAAATCCTTTACTGTCATTCGCATCATAAAATAAAACACGCAGTCGTTGAACATTAAGAGTAACGACAAAGTAAGTACGATGGTGGTCTGTTAATGTTAGGCTTGGATAAGAAATTAAGTCCAAAAATTTAAGCAGCAATTTATTTGTAGTTATAGGGCTACATGTCATACGACACCATGTTGTTTAAACTAAATGTCATCCATACCTGCACCTGATCAGTCTCTAATGCCTGCAACCTAAGGTCCTCACCAAACACTAGCACATTGTGGATGCAAGCGTTTCTCAACAATCACTTCTAACGATTAACGAAGTCATCAGTGTAAATATTAGGGTCATCGCTTGACAGGATTTTGTTCGAAAAATCAGTACTTGCTTACTTTTTCTTTCCGGTAGTAACGGAATTGTAATAACCCTGAATTGTTAGCTATCTCGCAGCAAATAGCGCAAATTTAAGAAGATGTCTGTAAATCGTTTAATGTTTTGTTTAAGTCATTGTAGTGGAAGAATAGCTGAAGTCGGTTCGAATCGAAATCTTCACTGTCGGAATTCCACATACTTAAATTTGTTCTCAGCTTAGCAAACATCTGTCTATCCCGCTTTCCGGAATTTAGATTATAATGAGAATATAAGTTTTTATTATTATTTTATTATTATTATTATTTTATTATACCACATCTGTAAATTGTATAAAATACTTTCGCAGTTTCTTCGAACTCTTGAGCATGTTATGCTTTAGAGAGTGTACTGAACTGACTCGTGAATTTCGTAACCGTGTCGCGGTTTTTTATAAAAAAAACTAAATTTGTTTTTGGTTTATATTCTATTTATTTATTTTATTTAATTTGAAGCTTAGCAACTTCTTGACCGAATGGGAGAAACAAGACTGACTTATCCTAATTACAAGGCCTTCTTATATATTAAAGTTATTGTATTATCTGTTAATATGTTTATTGAATATTGCATTTTCGCTTGGGAACGGACATTTGACACTATCCATTGCACATTGCTTTCTTAGTGGAAGGTTAGTAAATTTGTGACGGTTGCAATTCTCAGAATTGCGACCGAAAAATATGCTTTGTTACATTTCTGCATTTAATGCTTTGCAAATTGAATATTGCATTTTCGTTTGGGAACGGAAATGCCTATTTGACACTATCCATTGCAAATTGCTTTCTTAGTGGGAAGTTAGTAAATTTGTGAAGGTTGCAATTCTCACAATTGCGACCGAAAAATAGTTTTGATTTATGGATTTGATTATGATTTCTTTAAACAAATCGGAAATGGGTTTAATATTACTCTTTGTCTTTAATTATGTTTGCAATGAATTCGTCTATAGGGTCGTTCCTAATGTGAGTGTTAGTACTTGTGCTTATATATTTAACTCGTGCGCCACCTGGCCTATATTAGTTGAACCGTTCCAGAAACTATGCTCCCAAATGTAAAAAGCGGCTCCTCTGACTATTATTGCTTACGCAAGGGAATCTTTATATAGCATTTATTTAGGGGGAAGAGAACATTTTTTTCTGTAGAAAATTCAATTATCATTGTCTCCCCATATCGGTGTGTTGCCATTTGGAAAAAAAGAAACTGTCCAGAAAAGTTGTTCAAAACCCCAATACAACACCTTTGAAAACCCACTAATTTTTCAAAATGGCGTCACATTGCCAGTAGATATTTTATATTATTACAAATGAAAATTAAATGGTCATTTTGATCAGGCCAACTTGCTAATGTCTGAAATCGCAAATTCCATAGTTGCTCTTCACAAGATGCCATGGAATACATGTTGCCCAAACCGGGTGTGCCACATCTCGCGTTTGAGCGAGATGAGTTACAGTTTTATTCATTAGTCTGTACTTTATACCAATCGTGGGTCTATAGAATAAACTCTTTTCAAGCTTGTGTAAATGTGTACTCGTATATGCTGCGTGTGTTCGTTTCATGCCATGTGAGGGTGTGCGTGCGTAACTGTGTGATTCCACGAATGGTTGCAAATAGCGCAGTTGTTGCTACAGCTGTGGCTGTTATATATAGAGTACGAGCAATAGTAGTGACTGGCTATGATCATAAAGTAGCAACAGCGAGCGACTGCAGTAGTGGTGGCAACAACCAGCGACTAACGGTGCATGCCACGCGTTAAAAGTGTCATAAACACACTCACTCAAATAATACAACCGCAGTTACTGAGCTTGTTCTTTTCACAGTTGATCCTGTCGTTGTTGTTGGAAGTTGACTTGTCTTCTGCAGTGTGGTTGTTGTGTCGCACAAGATGAAGGATGAAAATTTGTAAAAATCTTTAAATCTTATGACGCGACAAAGTTTCAACATAAATTTTACTTTAGCAACTGTTACAAGACAGCACAAAGCTGGCTTGCTGCTGGGGCTGAAAGAAGGACGAGCTGACACGATGGTGGTGAGCGGTGGTGCAAAGACCGCTATTTTATTGGTGTTGTGTGACATATAAAATGTGCTTGAGTTGTTATTGCAGGCAGCTGCATTCGCTGTTATGGGTTGTGGAGCGGCTGAGGCCAGGAACCGGTCTTAATTTTCTTCCGCCTCAAATGCCGAGAGTTTCCTTTACTTACAGCGTTAGCCTTTGCCATTTTGTGAAGAATGTTTGTGAAATGCGGACCCAAATGGAGAAAGAATAAACTGGAATTTTTATTATCTGTTACTTTGCCATTTGCTTTTTATCGCTTGTATTTTTTGTCGGGTCATAAATTTGAGCCAGAACGCTCGCTGCTACTTGCCGCGAAGAGCAATCGCGGAGGACCAACGCGTAAAGCAGGAAATTCATTTATATTTGCGATGAAAAGGACAGTTTCCTAAAAGAACAGAACGCAATTATGCATTAACATCCCAGTTGCCCTTTCGGCAATGGAGATTGAAATGTCAAACAACTTGCAGGAAGTACTGGTAGCTGGTTTATTGGTTTGCTATGGCAATACAACACCTCATAATTGGATATCGTATTAACAATTTACAAATTGTATTCGCCGGCTACTTGTTGCCATTATCCTACCTAGACAGTGTTTTCTTCAAGTAAACGGATGACTTACCGTTATTAAGAGTCGTCTTTATTTACATGAACGTATTGTTTTATTCATTCGAAGCGTTTAGCTCAGACTTAAACGATTTTAATCCCTTGCACCTGGGATCCTTAGTTTCAGAGTATCACAAATAAAACAAAGCGTAGCAATGAAACTCTTTCGATTCTTCGTAATCAATTCATTTATTATTTAGATAACATATTGAGCCGTAAACTTCTTAAACACTTAACTCGCTTTCCTCCGAGAATACTCTTACAGCCATTTCTTCTTTCAGCGCATTCCATCACCTTTCGACAAAGTTGTTCATAGCTGAACTAGGAACAAAATTGCTTTGCAGATTCTCCCCGTTTATGTGCGGCTGATGGCTGGCGAACACGTGTTTGCTTGAATGTTCTTCCACGATTTTTACGTATTTTCATTGCAAGGATTTCGTTTTTTCCGGAAAGCTGAGAAAGGTAAAATCCTGTGAGGTTGATTTGCTATATCTAAAGTTTGAAAGAGGCGCATGGTTGTGGCTAAATTTCATAATATTAGAATGTAATTTTATGTGCCGGAGAACTTCGCTCTGCGTTTATTGGTAGAGCACAGTACGAGTAAATCTCAGAAATCTGTGACTGACAGTATATTAAAATGTTCTAAGATAAATTAAATGAAATTCTGATTAAAAATGTGTATGTTGGATTCTACTTTGTGCTCATTGCCGAATATAATGCTGTAAATTATGTTGAGTTGAAAATATATTCGCTGTTTATCCAACCGTTTCAGCAAATCCCGTGGAAAAAATCAACATTTGCCCATTTTTAAAAATCTTTTATTAGCGCTTATGGATCGAGAACACTGGGCATAGTGATAATTATATCTTCCTCAGCTTCTAAATGCATGATTCCTTTAAACAGATTTAATCGGATTCAAAAAGTATCTCAAGTTCCACTTTGTTGGTTCTAGTCTAATAAATCTTATTATTCTCACAAATTATATTGTTTCGAAATGACCTGTTTCTATACTGGCTTACGTATCCCTTCGCCCAATAGCATTTTGCGTTGGTCCAAAAGAGTGAGGAGTGCCAGAATAAACGCGGGGAGTCGCTAGATGCTTTGAAAAGTACTCTGCAAGTTTGTGCTTAATTTAGTGCAATTGTGCAAATTATGTGATTTGGAGATGGACTTTGGACGGAGCGGAAAGCATAAGTAATATCAATCACACTTTTGTTGGAATTCTTTCCATAATCCATGAGAACAAATGTATCAATTTTTGTTAAAATAGAAAAGATTCCGGCCATAATCCCTAAGTTTTGGAAACTGACTATGTGTGAAAATGTTTTTAGAAAGTTATATGACTTTGAGAAGTTCTGAAGCAAGGAAATTGTTTCGTCTTCTTTTAAGGCCATTCCATGAAAATTTAAAAATTTCTCATTAAAAATTTCAATTATTGATGTTAATATACTCTACAAAAAAAATTATAGTCTTCGTTAAATTGACTACAATGAAGGCATTAAAGTTCATGCATCGTGCTACAAAATATATCATGAGTTATTTCTTCATATGTATATATTTTATGAAAACATTTCATCGGTGTATACATTTCCTCAATGTTCTTTTTTTTTTGGTAAAAAAGAATCCTCCTGGCATTTATTCATTTTACCCGTTTTTTTTTCTCCGATTTTCATTAGTATTCAAATATTTTCATGGAATTTTATATCCGGACGAACACATAATTTTGTCCGGCAGCCGTAAACCATTTCGCCGAAAACATCTTTCCGTAATATTTGCTGTGGTGCCGCATTAACGAAGATAATAAAAATTATTCATATACAAGTCTTGTTCAGTTTGCGAAAATTGTATGCGAACTGTTTTACTCTTTCCCCTTTCCGTTAGGATGATGCAATCAATAACGGATGTTGTTAAGAAATTTGTTAAAAAATTAAGCAAACCACAGTTCCAAGAACAATTTGCTCATTTATCCTAAGCGATGGCCGCAAATGGACCAAATGGTAATACAATTTACGGATCATGCCACCACTTACGTACATACTTCATCAACAGATTGAATTCCTGACACGAAATAGGACACTCACACACCGTCACAGTCCCTCATCCGCACGTTATTTCCCTTTCCTCTCCGATATGCTCTTCATTTCGATTTGATTTTCCGGTTAAGTAAAAAACGCAAAGCAATGAATCTGCTTCTAATCCCTAGCGAGTTCATGAGTGTGCGTGTATAGGTATATATGAGGAAGGGAAGAAAACACGGAATGTAAGACTCAGGGCCTTTATTGGCCATACCGCTTAACGGACTGTCAGGTGATTGGGATTCATAATACGTCTGCAACAATTTTTACGGTCAAAAATTTTTTGGTTTCTGCTTTTTCTCGTCTTGGCAGCAAAAAAAAAAAAAAAGAAAAAACTAGCAACATTTTAAATTTAAGACCCAAATATCCTTGAAGCAGCGGCAGCAGCAGAATCAGGATTTCGGTTTGTTTTTAACTTTTCTATTCATATATACGCGAGTATTCTAATTTAATATAAATGCTCTTTATGTCCATGATGTCTGATGAATTGCGAAATTGGCATTTTTAGCGGGTGTTCGACCGTAACCACCATACGGCATCGTATCGCATCGACTCGATAAGAATTTCTTTATAATTCCACATGCGTAACGATGCATGTTGCCAATCGGGCTAAAAAAGCACCACACAAAAGGCATCAGTACTGACGCACGTACAGTGTTAACAGTGGTTGCACTATATGTCATGGATATGGAGCACACCCACTCGAACAGGAATCTATTAGAAAATGTTGCAGGCGATGAAAATTGCTAACATTTTAATGGGAGGTCATCCACTACTCGCCCTGGCTTGTTTATAGAATTGTCTTTGGCTCAAACTATCAATTGTGTTGAATGCTTTTTATGTGCTCAATTTTCACTTTTTCTGTTTTCCATTCTCTTTGCAGGATTTGCTGTGCTTTCGCTTACAATCGCGGATGAATCACTCGATACTCGAGAAAAAACTGATCTAACGCTTAAGTGTCGTTTTAACCAAGAATATGACGCCGAAAGTTTCACATTTTACTGGGCCCGATGGACAGCGAATCCATCACAATTCGAAAATGTGGCGTTTGGTGATGTACAATTGAATTCGGGCTACAGGTAAGTAAAACAACAACTGTTATTGGCGATAACGCTGGATAAGTGAAATTGTTGCGCGAGAAATTTGGAAACCTGATGGCTCCACTACTCAAACTGTACATGCTACTAAATTGGCATCCATCACACAGACAAATAAAATGATTAACAATTCTATTAAACTGTGGATTTTGTGTACTGAATGTGCTAAATTTATGAATAGAACTCAAGTGGATCCAGATAACTCAGTCAGTTGTCTACCAGACATAGTGAAGAAATTATAACGAGCACATTTTTATTTCAATCGCCTGATTTATTTATTCTATCGTCTTATTTATAATATCAAATGGAATGTGAACGTTTTAAGTGTTTGCCCTTGTAATTGATATCTCCTTTGGGAAATTGGCTTTCGCTTCTTT
>JAHXMU010000826.1:2670225-2716867 GCA_019455685.1 Philornis downsi
GCCCTTGTAATTGATATCTCCTTTGGGAAATTGGCTTTCGCTTCTTTTTTGTTATGGAGGTACTTCTCTTCCTTTGCACTAATAAGCTAAATAAGACAATTACTTTACGGTTTTAATCTTGAGTTGTTGTGATTCCTTTTCTGCAAAGTTAATAATATTGTAAACGACTAAGTACGGTGATATTCCGTATTTTGTTTTTATAAAAATCATCTTTATTCATGCAGATTCCGTGCATGTGTTTCAAAGAAGTATAAAAAATGTATATACACGAGCACGTCTTCAAGTCAATTAACTCAGAGGGCTGAGACTTTCGTCACTCCACAGTTTACATTTGCTGTACACCGAAACATAACATGAAGCCTCTTTATTCAATTTTGTACTTCCGATTCAAATGTCGTTAATTAACCTGATGGTGACACGTACGAATGTAAGTTGCAAAGGCGTTGAGAGAAGTCGCCTCTAAAATTATTATATTAAAGATATAACCTTTAAAATGCTCTAATGTTATGCAAATACTGAAATATAATGTGTATTATCGAAACTGTTAACTTGACCGTCCTCATAAGTTGGCGCCTTGTGGCTAGATTTTTGTTAAAATGGCAGAAGTTGTAGCAAAATTTTGTTCATTTGCATATGCTTAACCAACATTATCTGGCACCGACCATGTAAATTGATCGTTAAAAAAAACAATTTCTTAAATAAAGTTGAAGTAATACAAATTAAAACACAATCCTTTTGAAATTCTGTAAAAGAACTGTGAATTACAAAAGCTCTTCTTTCTACTGTTAATAATTACCACGAGGTGAGTTCAACAACTTTTGTTTTTATTTTACTTTTATCCGAAGGAAAATTGTTCACTATTCTTGTCTATAATTTCTGACGGAATTTGAAAAAATGGATCTGTTAACAACGTTCCTTCTGGTGTTTTCCATATAAATGACTAATTTAGCCCATTTATATATAGACTCATATCTTCTATTCTGTTACACTGAATTTGGTCAAAATTGAGCTTGTTTATGGACTATATAGTCAAGTCCTACTGGTCTGGTGTTTCCCATGCAACCCGTAATTTAATTTCATTTCTCCAACAATGCAGCGACGTTACTTTTTATTCGTTGTTTTTTTTTTTCTAAACAATGTCCCGCCTCATACCTTTTACACATATCTTCAATACAGTTATACTAAATTCATTCAAATTTGATACACATTAACTATTTGCTAAAGTAGGTATGACACTGTGGGAGACACCCTTCTGTTATCACTCATACAAACTGACCAATTTCCAAAAAAAAACGTATTCCATGTAACTACCAGTACGTTGACTACAGCATTCTTAATTTTTGTTTATTGCATTGTTTTATAGTGTTTAGAAATATAGGAGAAAAATCGACCAAGTAACTACGCCCTTTCCGATACCTCCCATACAAATGGCAGATTTTCTCAGGTCCATAACTTTCAGGCAGTTACATGGAATTTCGCCAAATTTGACACATTTGAAAAAGTTAATTCTGAGATCGAAAATAGACTACAGTATCTAGTTTATTCGTGCACCTGTAATACAAACTGACCGGTTCAATGAAATTAAAATTTCTACCTGAAAGACTAATGCGTAGACTGCAGTAACGTAAATTTTTGCCAACAGAATTTGATCGTAACGTTAATACTAGTGGGTTCATATCTTTTATTCAATTACTTACGAGGGTTGATAGGCATATCAACAAATAAAATTGCCACATTTTCATCTTCACCTATCTTGTGAATGTCGAGAAGGCAGTGTAAGAGGTGGTGTAAAATAGGGTGAATTTTCATTTTTCTCATAAAATATTTATTTATTCATCAATTTCCATTTTATCTCCTTTAAAGTATGTAGAGCCCCCTCAGATATGATACACTTGTGCCAGCGTTTTTTCCACTCCTCGAAGCAGTTCTGATATGTGCTTTTTGGTACGTTCTTAAGTTCTCTCAGCGATTCGGTTTTTATTTCCTCAATCGTCGCAAAACTCCGTCCTTTCATGGGTGTCTTCAATCTTGGGAACAGGAAAAAGCTGCGGCATGATAACGGTGTTGTTTTTGGCCAAATAATCTCTCACAAGCAAAGATAAGTGAGCAGGTGCATTATCACGATGCAAAAGATATGAATTTTTCCCTCACAATTCCGGGCGTTTTTTTCGAATTGCTTCACGCAAATGGCGCATAACTTCAAGGTAATACTCCTTGTTTACAGTACGATCTTGTGCTAAGAACTCCTGATGCAATACGCCATGGTAATCGAAGAAACCAGTGAGCAAAATCTTGACATTTGATCAAACTTGGCATGTTTTTTCGGTCTTGGCCCTCCTGAACTCTTCCATTGACACGATTGGGCTTTGGTTTCGATGGCATAACCATATACCCATGATTCGTTACCCTTTTAAGTAAAAGTGGATCATCGTTGACGTCATTCAACAATTCCTGGGCGATGCTCATGCGACGTTGTTTTTGGTCAAAATTCAGCAGTTTTGGAACGAACCTCGCTGCCACACGATTCAAGCCCAAAATTTCCGAAAAGGTTGCATGGTATGGGCCAACCGATATGCCGATATCCTCATCAGCTTCTGTGATTGTGATTCAACGATTCTCCATAACAATTTTTTTTAACTTTTTCGCCATTTCCATCGGTTGTTGATGTGCTGGGGCGTCCAGAGCGAGCGTCGACATTCACATCTTCTCGACCTTCTGTGAAAAGTTTGTACCAGTTGTAGGCATTCAATATTTCAATATTTTCAGTGTTTTTGAGCACTTAATTCCATTTTTAACACAAAATTTGATGCAACTTCTTTGATCCATTTTTTTCCATAGCAAAAAATCACCGAACACGCAAAACACTTGTCTTATATTCCTCGAAAGTGGAATGTACGTAGCACACACAACACACCTCGTATACGCATATGTCGTTGTGACATCTTCTGTCTTTTTTTGTTTTTTTGGAAAATACTGCTAGGATCACCAATTTGGTCAACGGTGAGTGCTACAGCGACTTGATTGTCGACCATTGTGGATCAATGAAACGATTTTTGTTTCAGATATTTATTTTTGAACTGCCCAAACACCGTTCAGTGCTTCTTTCCCATTCATGTGATGGAGAAGAATTTGTTTTTTTTTTTTTTTTGTTTTTAATTCGGTAATCGTGTTATCAACATTCTTAGAGACGCCAATTGGAGTCCTCAGAACTACCATAATCTAGAAGCAATCGATACCCTTAAGGTGAATATCATACATACGGAAAGAAATTGAGTTTTGCTCAATTTTTATGAAGATGCCAGTATTTGGACTATCATTCATCTGCCCATTTTTATATGACTAATATTTCTTGATTTGCTCTTTAAATTAACAATATAAAACTTCCTCAAACTATCAGTGAATTAAGTTTGAACGAGGAAGAATCCAAGTAAATTTCTTTAATGTGACAATTTTTTTTCGTTTTGATTGGCTAGACGACCGCAAATTAATTGTTTCCCTCGAGCTGAACCTCTCGTCCGCCCGCAATTCTCTTTTTCTTCATAACCCTCTTTACCTTCGTCTTCTTTTTCGACAAAGACAAAAATCATATTTCTCCAATAACTGAGTAATATCGCTAGAAGAATATCTTGTTAAAATCAAGTCGTCGCAACACATTTTAACCACAACAGCACAATGGATGAGTTTGAGGATGAGTCATTAACTTTAAACTGACTTTGGCTCAGTGCTTGGTTAACTCTGTGGGGCTCGTTGACTTACTTGGCCAGCTAAACAGTAGCGGGTGCTGGTCAGGGTGGTCTCATTTACTTTTAAAGCTGCTGTGGCTCCCTCTGGCCCTCTTGCCAGGCAGCTTTGCTGCATTAACACGTATATATTTCATTAGTGTGCTGTCCTGCATTTAGAACTTTTGCTCGGTTTCCATTGCTCTTTGTTTCGGTTTCGGCACAAGATAGGTCTCGACTAAATGAATTTGCAGTTTTTTCTTGCGCTTGGTTTTGATTTAAATATGTCGAATTTAAAGTGCGCTTATAGTATTTACGAGTTTCTGTGTTTCCATATTTAAACTAGTAATATTTGTAATGGTGAGATTCGTAATTTAAGTTTCTTCAAGCAAAGCAAGGAACGTTGTTGGTCTTAATACAATTTGGTTTTTAGTTGCTCTGCTTAGTCATTTGATGTAAAGCTTGAAATACCCAGATTGACCATAATACACGAACTACTTTTGTTTTCATCGCTTAAGGTTATACAAATTAATGCAAAATCGAGGCCTCTCTGCCATTTGCATGTAATTTGCACAACAAATATTTACATACTAAATAAGGGATTAGCCTGGAAGGGAGAAAGTTAAAGATTCATTCCAACATTCAACTTGTTATTAGAGTACCAAAGTGGACTCCGAAAAAGTCCGGGGCAATTTGAATTTTTTATGCAAAGTCCATTCCACATTCTCCATTGTATCTTAATTTTAAGTAAATCTTCACCATTCCTTTTGTCCAACGACATGCCGGTAAATACAAATGTGTGTCAGACAATAGGTATATTTACAAATTATTATTCGGATGTATACTACATAATAATGTGAGACTGATTTAAGCGAAATATTGCATACTTTAGGGTTTCGATATGAACATTTCTTGAATTGTTCTTTTAGGGAGTTGTTAATATTTCAACGTCATTATTTAGATGAAAACAACTTAATTTATTTAATTTCGCAAAAGTACAGAGTCACAATCAGTTGTAAGGCCGTAGGTGGTGAAAGGCATCTAGAGAGTTAGTGTAAGAGGGTCCATTTGTTATTTATTTATGTTCATCCCCAATAACGACTAAATAATACTGCAATAAAAACAGCTCAAATTTGCTGAAAATATCAAATAAAATGTATCTTTTCTGAGGAAAACCAACAACGCAAACAGCAATAGAAGAGACAGAAATTCACTGCCAACCAATACAAAGTTACTGTGCATTTCATGCAACTGTGAATCTCATGCTCCATAAAGACTTATACAGCGGTGCGCACATAAAAACACAATCGCCGAGGAATCCTGCTTCCACAAACGTTTCGAACTACTGGTCTCGTCCTAGAGTCCTTTAGGGATTTCCGCATAAAACACAAATAAACTAAAAAAAATACAGGAACACAGCTTGAAACGGGAAAAATTCCGTTGGTGTTTGGCTGCATTTGCCATACGAACAACAACGACAGTCACGTGCATATTATGATAAACGCTACTAAATGAGCATCTTCCCACAGTAAAATCCCAACTGAACACCATCGCCGCCTGTACGAGTTGTATTCTTTTCGTTGCTTACTTTCGCTGTTACTGCACTTTTTTAAGTTTTCCAGAGCAGCCAGGACGGCGAATAAAACGTTTACATACGTATAAAATGCAATTCTTTTGCATTGAGTGTTAAGAAGTTTTATAAGTAAATAAAATGGTTTTAGTGCAATATTGATATAAAGAAAGGCAAAAGCTAACCAACATGGATGACAAAAGGTACGTTCAAAATGTTAAACGTTAAAAAATGCTTGTGGTGTCCATTTAAACCCATGTTTCCAATACGTACGGTGTACTTTCTAACTTCTCATACAGCCTGGGAATTTGTGTTGGTGGGGAATCTTATTTATATTTACACTGCATGTGTAAAGGTGCTTCGCATCATTGTCAGGAGGATTAATAGCCGTTTTATATCAATTCACCCAATCTACTGAATAAACGATTACAAATTCAAGAATGCACAAACCAAAAGGCTTTACAAGAAGGATTTTTTTTAGGAAGATATGATGGAGTTTTTATCACCATTGACATAATCGCTCTACTCAGCAGGAGGTGTACGACGTAAGGATTTAATTTCACATTCCTCGAATGCCTAACGAAGATATTTAACTGCGCCCAAAACTATGCTGTTTCTTTATGTCAACAGTTTTTTTCATGTGTTCATAATAACTGAAATATGACAAATATTGCACACTTGAATAGGGACTGCTTTAAAGAAGACGATATTTGCCGAACGTACTACAATAAGATACACACTTAGAATTATCATCCCTACCATGAAAATGACACTGTATCATAAATGCTAATGACGATAAATACTACAATATCGTTGAGATTTCAGCCAACATCAGTTGGTACCAAACACTTCCTACCAATACATGACCCAAATCTGCTGGTACAAAGATTTAACTTCATCTGGAAATTTCTCCTGGGTCATCTCAGATGGTAGCTTAAAAATTAGCAGTCCTTGTTCTAATTTAATTTAATTTTGTTTCGTATAGAGGAATATTGGCTAGAAAAATCGATCAGAAACAAAACAATTTAAAACATGGGGGACCGAGACGCTGAAGGAGAGTAGAACCATACTTCTTGCAAATTGCTCTTGGACACAGAATACAATTTTACCTTAGCAGCAGCTTCGAACGGGTTTTTAATTTGTTTTGGCTCTAGTCCACATTATCGCCCGAAGTATTAATGATTGCTGTAATTTTGATTTTTTAATAAAAAACTTTAGTATGTTTTAAAAACATTTGAAGTTTTAAGAAAAATATGTTATTGTTCAATGTGGTCACTTTTGGCGCGGGTATCTTCATCGAGTTCATCCGGGAAGGCTTCACACGCTGCCCGATTATAGTCTGGTAGTAGTTTGCTCCTTTCCCGGGGAAGAGCAGTCTTTAAGTTGTTGACCCTCCCATATTTGTTAGTTGATACTCTGGTTTATGAATGGACCATACAGGAAAATGCATTGTGTTTAAGTCCGTGGAATACGTTGGCCATTGTTCCGAAGAAATGAAGTTGGGAACTTTTTCTTGCACAAACTTTGAGTTTCACCGAGTTTTGTTGAACTTCCATTCATTTTTATTGTTTACGTGCCCAAGGTTATTTGTTATCTTTCCACGGTGGATTTGTTGGTTTGCCTTTGCGCCCAGCAGTTACCTCAGTCTAAACCATCACTGATGCAGGCGCTTACTTTCATAGAGCAACTGTCTTTTAAGTTATTGAATTGTGATTTATTGCTAAATTGTAAAAATTTCACGATCGGGTTTTTCGGCGTGAAATCGCCCGAAGGCACCCAAATAGCACCTAAAAATGCCCCACCCCCCTGAAATAGGCTATATTTTATTGCACTATATTTTGGCCGCAGTAATTATGTTCTTAACTACTTGTGATAAAAGAGAAAGGCATTACTATAATAACAAATACTCGGAAGCTGATACAACTAACTGCGAACAACCCTTAATTTGGTTCAGTTTGCAGTGTTGTGACTTCGACACAAAATTCATTCATGGATCATCTCATGTCGGCCACAAACAATACCCTAAACGTTTCTTATTGTTCATAAGTGAGTTAAATCAAAGGAAAACCCCAAACAGAAAAGCATACATTGAGACTGCACTTCATTCGAAGCACTACAGCTGCTGCTGCTCCCGATGTTGCTGTAGAATTTTCAGCGCAGCACCACTGTCATTGCGAACTGAAATATCCTTTGTGCTCTACTTCGATTGCTATTGCCAGCTCCTGCATTATTTCTTTTGTTAACAACATTTACGGACAAGAACATCAGCACCAAACCTGGCACAAAATAGAGTTTCTGGTACAGACAAGCAAATTGCAACCTGAGCAGCAACAAGAAAGAACTAAAATGAATCCAATGAAAATATATACAAAATGCACTGAAGCATGAATAAAACGTATAAAATGCTGAAGAAGATGGACGAATGACTCGGAAGCAAACGAAGGACAAGTGTTTTAACAAGCTGCACAAAAAGGACGCTCCCACACGCCTGCATATACATAAAGGCATCCTCGTAGTCAGGCGTACTTACATATACATAAACCCGCATTATCCACTTAAAAGACATTATACATTTTATAGAATCAAGAGAAGCAACAATAGCTTGCACATGTTATTTGTTGCAACATAACAAACTACGTTATCCACAAAAACAAACTGTGAACATGATTTTCGCACTATAGTCAGGTAAATACGGTGTACAGCCGTTGGAAATAATAACAATTGGAAGGAATTATATCCGGAAACACAGCACTGAGAATATACCGAGCGCACGAATAGAGTGCAACAAAGTAGAGTAGAGGAAGCAAAATCTGCCAAACTAAATACGGTGCGTTGGCGATTGTCAAACAAAGAAATATTTCGGAATGTGAATAAGGAGAGAGAGGGAGAGTTCTTTGAAGTGATCATACAGATGTGTGGAACGTACCACCACACGAATGTGCGTACTCTTTGCCAAACATCCAAACATGTCGCTCTAATCATGAATTTGTATGATTGTCGAACTTGTATTAAACAGCGGCAATAGTTTATTTGAGAAATTGACTGAGCAAGTACACTTACCAAACCACTTTAAACCGTACGAGAATGTCGTGTACATAGCAAACATACTCAGGCACCGGAGACCAAATGTCCTTAGGATATTTGTGCTTGTTTGTTTGCTACCATCTGCAACATTAGCTATTAAGTAAACATTTGTAAGCAAAACACAAACACACTGCAAAGATGTTGAAATTTACTGAAATTTATTAGTCTATGCTTGTACCGCAAGCATTTGCCAGGATACGTGAATGTGCCTTCGTCCCCTCTTTCGCTCTATCTCTCTCTGGTTGTCTTGCACATATGTAATTGCTCTAACATTTGCTGTGAATACTTTTCAAATAAATGCTATGAATTGCCATTCCCTTCTTTGTGTTACATCAATTTCACATTTTAGATATGTGGCAGACTTTCAATTCTCAATCAATTTTCTTTCGAGTTTTTTTAATATTTAAAAAAAAACCTTTTGTGGGGGAAGGCTGAATGATAAGTTGTCTGAAGTTGTACGTCTTGCTTTAATGCTAAAGGCGTAGTAATTAGTAAGAATAACATCATTTTTAGCTAGTATAGATTTTTAGTTAATTAAGCCAAAGATATCGGCAATATGACGATAACTCCAATTCTAGAAGTCACACGTTGTCTTTGAAGACTAAAGATATGACATCGTGCACTTTTTCATTTTAGTTGAATATAGTGAACAGCACTAGCAAATCGCTCTTTTTTTTACTAGAAACATTTTGTGTTACTATATTTGAAGGATTTCCTCCTTGTCTGTTTCTTAGATATACTAAATGACCGTATAAATAAGATGATATACATAAGATGATTGGTGCTACATGCTTCTAGCTGTACTTAAATCATTTCATCGAACATGGGAAAAGTTTTGTATTATGCTGACTCAAGGAGGATTCTTCTTACGATAAATTTTAGAAGTTTTTCACCAAAGGGTGACAGCACAGTTTTCGGCATAAATGTAAATGGCTTTCCCATCCAATGTTTCGCCTGCTATTATTTACAAATCCGAAAAAATGTTTGGTAAGAGGAGGACTTAATACTATAGAACATTCATTATCATCAAATTTATAGAGCTGTGTTTAGAAGTAATGAATCGATAAAATTAGTGTATCGTTTTATTTTCCATCTTATTGACCTACCTAAAACTTTAAGTTTTCGAGTTTATGTACCAAACATATGTTCATTAGACCCAGTATTATTTCGTTATTTCAATGTAATGCACTGAAATAAGCCGTAATCCTTACAAGAACGGTAAAATACAGCTCTTTGTGAGGCTTACGAAAAATTTCATTAGAGTCCTTAGGCAAACATTAGTTTATTGCTTGGCTCAGTAGGATATCCGAGCCACATTTTCAAATGCAATTAAGTGAATATTTTTCTACCGCAAGCTTGTTTCTTAGATTTGGTGCCTGGCAATGCGAAACCAAATTCATGTTCAAAGATTACGTGAAGGACGTGGCAAATTTCATATTTCAATATGAAACATTAAAATAAATTTGATGGATAAGTTTTTATACTAAGCCAGCACTCTTTGTGGGGTTAAATCTCCCTCGGACATGACTTGATCTCATAAGTTTGTAGTTCACTCTCCATACGGACAAAATATTGAAAATATTTCACCACGCTCTCGGCTCTCAGGTTCACATGTAAACTGCTGCTAATAAATGATTTCAATAACAAAACTGCACACTAAACACGATAATATGCTAAGCAAAAATCCTGGTCGATTGTGTAGCGCCCTATGAACGAGATGTTAAATATAGCAACTCCAAACAGTTAATGATGACATTCAATGACATATTTGAATTTTAGCAAAATATGTAAGTAAAGTTCGAGATCGAGTTTCTGCTTATCAACAAATGGAATAACAAATTTAGAAAAATTGGTTAACTAGCTTTTTTGCTTTTTGAATATTTGAAAAAAAAAAAACAAACAAAATGCAACATATAAAAAATATAAAATAAAATGTGAATGCTTTAAACGAATTTTGTAAGTAGATACTTGCTGCAAATTTATCACTGTTTATTAGGATGGACTGAAAAACGTCCTGTTTGGAATTAAATATCGGCGGCAATTTCAAACGAAGCAAGTCCATTACCGGAGCATTAACGTTTTTTGCGAGGGTTTTGTTGTGGTTGTGTTGTCGGTTAAAGTTCCGTTTTCAGGCGTGCTACATTGAATTTAAATATTTTAAAAAAGTTGGCTAAGAGGAGAGGATTTGTATTTGTTTTATTTTCTGCCAGAAATATCGAAAAACGATGTGCATGTTTAATTGGCATGTCCTGCAAATTATTTAATGTCGATTGTTTTGTTGCACTTCTGTCGTAAGAACACTTTTAACTTATTCCCATAAATCGAAATTTATAGTTGAAACTAATTGCTCTAGAGAAACTCTGATGGTCATTACCATAGGTATCTATATTTATTTTATTGAATAAACTTTAATGCTCACACGCACACACAGATAATGCCGGAATGCCAATTGCAAACATCACAAAATCTATAATGAAATATTTCAATAAATTTTCAAAAATAAGCATAGGAAAAACATCTCGAAAAATACTTCCATTCAAAGTAATTGAATTGCAGTTTTCAGTTGAGAGCAAAAATAAGATGGAAATAATTAAATATATCCTATTGATATGCCTTGACTTTCGGCATACTTGACGTATGCATTGGAAATGATCTTAGTTGATGCAAAACTTTGAGATGCAATAGCTTTTGATATGAGTAGGCTAGTATGATATGTATAAAACCAATTTTAGAAAAATAAATAACAATTAGTTTTCAGCTACTGTTGTCAAATAAACATACCACTTAGGTTGCCCACTAACACCAGCCTCAAAGTATGCTTCACAGTCTTAAAAATTATTAAAGTACAGTGGGAGCAAAGTGCTTCTTTAAATTGCATTATTAGTTCCTATCCACCACCTACACACACTGTGATAAAACAAATCTTAATGCCGACACAGACCTTACAAACAAAAAAAATGTCGCTAGTGACGAAACTGTTTATTGTCCTTCTAGAGCAGTATGGAGGAGATGAACAACATTTGCTTCATTAACGAAAGCCATGTCGATATTTACTTTGTTGTCTCGCATACCTTTAGGGGGTCACTTTGGTACATTTTCCTGAAACACTTGAACCATCCTTCGGTGGAAGCAACAGACAAATCCATATAAACAAAAGCGGAGAAAGCGAGAAAGCGGAATATAATAGGCAAGAAGAATAAAACAACAGCCCTTCAAGTGCACTTGAAATACATATGCGCGTTAATGTGTTCCTCCGGCTTCTTTCCGTTTCAATGCAAACCATAGATAGGAACTTTCTAAAAATGACCAGCAAGAAGAAGCGTAAACAAAATGGGAAACCTTTCAATAGCACATTGGTAATATTGTCAATTTGTCAATTATTTATAATGATTTGCCTTTGCCAACGTAGAGTATCGCGGAAAACGATGTGGTCGTGAAGTCATAAAACAAACTGGTTTATTTTTCAATTTATCACAGATTGTTATCATAAATTTTACATTTGAAACATTTATCTTGATTTGAGGACAATTGGAAAACATGTCTCTCCCAAGGTGCTAAGGAACAGTCATGCTATAATTTAGCTTCGCGACCTTAAAAGACGAATAAAAGAAATTGGAATTCTCTATCTTTGTCCACTTTAAAGGAGAGTAACATAACTCTCTCCATCTATATGTATAATTGCAATCCTGTCAGTAATATCTTAATTGAATTGTACTCACGAATCCAACTTCAAATGATTTGCTTACTTAACGTTTCGAGTTCTCATTTCCGCTCATTTGCAGCTGCAGGTACAGAGTGGGTTTTCATTCGGTCATTTGTTGTACTTCAATTAATCTCATGTTTCACTTTCAGTTCTTATTTCGTTGCTTTTATGTTTTCAATTATCCTTATCTCGCGTGTACCGCCATCACCATTTCCCTGCATTGCAGTCTATATGTGGGAGGCCGAGTGTTGGCTTTTAATAACAATTTGATTTTAACTGATATCCAGTTGGTGCTCATGTTTCCACAAACTCTGTTTCTTTTTTTCCCATTCACAGGTTGGATTTTCGTCCTAAAAGCGGCATTTACGATTTGCAAATTAAAAATGCCTCGTACAATCGTGACAATGGCCGCTTCGAGTGCCGCGTTAAAGCCAAAGGCACAGGTGCTGATGTGCATCAGGAGTTCTACAACTTGACCGTGCTCACTCTGCCGCATCCGCCCATCATATCGCCCGGTAACATAGCCATCGCCACCGAAGATAAACCCATGGAATTGACATGTAGTAGCATTGGCGGCTCGCCAGATCCAATGATAACGTAAGTGCAAAAACTCGCTTTCACTTGACACTATCTTTTTGCTTTCCGCCCGCTCCTTGGCGGATGCGTTGCGATGCGTAGCGAATGTGTGCGGCGGTTAATCTTAAGTAGCCGCTATGTAATTGAAATGAAATCCGGGAATCCTCGGAAATGTATGTATATTTTATGGCCTCTGAAAGCATTTGTCCCAACATTGCTTTATTTCTGTCTTTCAACATACCCGTGTAATTTTGATTTATGTTGTAAAGTGAAAATAATATGAAAAACATGAGTTGGGACAGCACCAGGACCAATAGCAAGAGAAATTACATTGCATAATAAATTTGGGACTTAATTTCCCTATGATTGCTACGAGTTGTGCGAAATCAAGTAATTGTACAAATTACATTTTGTTGTTGCGAACAAAAATCAAGAAGCGGAAACGTGGTGAATCGTAAGATATTAATTGGGTAGGTGAAAGGGTCAGATTTGGGTGTCACACTTATCCTATGGAAGAAATTCGTATTGAAATGCGTCAGTATAGATTGTTGCTGCACTGGGTAAGTACCAATCCTTTGGAGCATCAACGGAATATAAAGTCATGGAATTACTTGTAGCTATTTCATTTCTGTAAAAGATGCCTTGCCAAGGTGTCACTACAGAGGACAGAAGGAAGAATCAGAGCCAGTGAGACCACATTTTAATTTTTACACAACGTCTAAATAAATTTAACTATGTAAAGAAAATAAAACAAACAATAAAACTAATCAACATAAGGAAAATAGAACGCCTTTCGAGTGTCTAAAAAACTGGTTATTTGAACTTGACGAATAAACTGCCGCAGTGACCGAGTCGGATAATCTCCAAATATGAAGAGCGCCCGGTGTAGGTTTCAGATTCGATTCACTGCTTACAAAGGTTTTTCAGTTATTTAGTTAAGAGTTATGGAGTTAAGATTAAACACATTTGTGTCAATCACATGTCAGCTATATTGGTTAAGAGTTATTAAAGCTCCTCCAGTTGGCAATAGTTTGCAGTTTCAAATTAAATATGAGCTACGTACGTGAGTAGCCTGATTGAATGCCTTCAGTAGACGTATTTTTAAAGATTATGATCAACTTGATTTTCTCTCAGCACAAATAAAAAAAGTTAAAAATTGCTTTCAGGTGAAATCGGCGAAACCTCATGCGAACAATATTAAGAGAAAATGTAATCAATAAATTGGCAGATCTTTCCGACTCGATAATTTCTTGATTTTTCCAGCGAAAGTTCAGTTAAGTTAAAGTCTGACTAGTAAAACTTCCATTCCGATGGAAAATTAAATTTTTTCATGAGGAAATTAACAACTGACCACTCTCTTTCGGTGTTATATAAACATAAAACAAGCATCCCATGAGTTGGATGAGCTTACACACTTTTTATTTAGATACACTGAAGAGGACTTCCTATTTAATAACTACACCAAATTTTCCGAACCTGTCGATTATTCAACTAATGTTGCTCAGCACATCGGGGTCGCTGACGATCAAAAAATAAGAAAGGCATCATAGTCGCGAGCACTAAGCATCACGATATGTTTAGCCGCTCTATATATTTCAATATGTATTTTATAATTTTACACAATTCCTTTGGCGCAATCTGTACCGGCGTCCGAGTACATTTGGAGTGAGAATTTACAAAGCTCGAACTTTATATCATTTATGAGCGCCTCATAAACATTACTTTGTGACATATTAGTGATGACATATATAGGTTGAATGCTTTGCAGCTTTTTGATTTAACATCTGTCGCAAAGTTTTGTGAATTATGTCAGTAAGTCAACATAAACATTGGTCAACCTCTCATTGGTTCTAGGATTTAGAAACGTTTCGTTTTTAGTAAATGATAAATATGAAATAAGTGCAAGTAAGAAACCAATAAGTGCCTCAAGACATCCTTGCGTCTTTCTTTGTAAATTCATTATGCTCTTCGTATATATTGTATATGTATATTGCCATCAATATAGAAGTTCTCTGCCAATAAAAGTACCTCAAAACCATATTTGTTACTTAAAGAATGTAAAATACTTTTTGAAAATCACATGGCGCTAATAATCAATGTGTGTTCTTGTAAGGTAACTGGTTTCAAAGTAGCAAAAGGAAGCTCGGAAGTTCTTGAACTTCTTGCAATGACTTCTTAATTTACTTCATGCTATAAAAATTCACTTTTCCGAGGAGACAATCTAATACCTGCTGTACCTAAAATAAGCCCGGTTTGTTCAAATCTAGCGATTCCAAAATCACTCATTTAGAAAAGATAAGCGTTAATTTATTTTATTTCCTTTTGCTTATATTTTCACTTTTAGTGTGAAACCATATTAGTGTGAATCCATAGTCCAGGAATCAGATAATGTCAATGTCTAATTTTTCTATTTAAGTTAAAAAATTTCTAAATTCGGAAGCATTCCACTATGATTTAGGGCATCGCTCTTACATATCATATGCTAATTTCATCACCTATTAGAAGATGAACGAGAACAGGCCCAGATATATAGCAAAGAAGACAACTGGTGTAATTAGATTCATTTGCAATCCAAATGGACTTTTGTGCTTTCCAGCATATATTTTATTTAATGTTTTATATCCCTTTTCCATGAATACATAGTTTGATAATGACTTTTAATAACTGCAGAAACTTTTTAACACATTTTTTCTAGCAACAGAATCATTAACAATGTAAAGTTTTCGTATCATCCCTACAAACGGAGAGATGTATAAAGAGTGAGAAGAAGAGAAAGAGTGAGAGCGTGAACCAAATGCAGGCAATGAAAAAAAGAATTCAATTTTCATATTAGTTAGTTTATCTCGTGCTTGTTTTCCAAAATGGGCAATTAGATTTCATTTAAGCGAAACTGTAACAGCAATTTAAAATTATGTTAAACGGATGTGGCCCAAACAAATCCACCGAAAAAGAGAGGTCAAAAGAGAAGTACATGTGTAATTCACCACTATCCTGCCACTCATAGCATCATCCGCAAAAAACGAGGACAGAAAACACATTGTATGAGGCCACTTTTATCCCGAAAAATCTGAGCGTTGTTAAAAAAACTTGCCAGTACATGAGGCTTCATAAAAGTTTTAACCAGGTCCTCACTCGGACAGACGTATTCTTAAACAAAAAGGATAAATAAAGAGAGACAGTGAACTAAATGGGAAATACAAATAAAACAGAATGATGCCACTTAACGATACAAAAAATGGAGGCAAACTATTTCGACTACCACTGATGATGATAAAGTACCCACTCGCACACTCCTCGACGGCACAAATGTAACTGCCCCGACTGCCAGCAAGCAAAATAATAAGAGTCCAGTTATTTTTTGGTAGCTGTTGTTAGCATGTTGTTGTTTTTTTATACTGTTTGCTTTTTCCTCTTTTACCAATGTTGCTGCAAAAAATAATTTTTCATGTTTTTGTTTCATTTCCGTTTCACGTTCGGGCGTATCTGTCTTTGTTCAACGTCCGCAGCTGGTATCGTGAAGGCAGCAATGCAATCCTGCAAACTGTTGTACTTAAAGGAGGCTCAAAGGATCAGCCCACCAATGCAACGCTATCCATAGTGCCACGTCGCGAGGACGATGGTGCCAAATACAAATGTGTTGTTTGGAATCGTGCCATGATTGAGGGACAACGCTTGGAAACCACAGCCACGTTAAACGTTAATTGTAAGTAAACTTTCATTCTCTTTTCCCCACCCACCTTACTTATATCCCATTGCCTTTTGCTTTGCCCCTTTGGTGTGTAACACCGTGACTTCCGTATCCATATGAGGGAAACGAAAATATTTAAATTGTATTAAGGCAAGACCTGCACTTGACAACGGATGTGCAACTGTACGTGTACGTGAATATGTTCGGAGACATGTTACAGCTAAACATCAAAATGAAAACGAATGAGGATTATGCGAGATTGAAGGGATTTCGCCTGGAATTGTAAGCTGTGTGAGTGGCGTCGCAATAACGTCAATTTTTTGAAAGATAGTGATTAAGATTGCTGCTTTCAAACTTGTGAAAACTTAATATTTGAGTACGCGAAATGAAAGATGTTGGCATGGGGAAAAACCAAGATAGATGGTGTATAAAGAACGTGTTCAATATTATCGTTATCAAACCTATTTAAAAAAAATTTAATGAATTAATTCAGCTATATTTATAGTGATATTGGCTAAACTTGACTGTCTGTGAACCGTTGTTTAGGACGTATTTATGAATGTTAATGTGAATGTTATGAGAAAAACTAAATTTGTGATCATACTACTAATCATTTTTTCTCTGATAGTTTAATGTTTGTTTGTTTGTTATGTTTTCGGAATTTTGCTTACACAAAATGCATGTTCCCATATGGCTTTACATGCAAATTCCGTCCGTGTTAAGTAGGATTTTATAGGGTTTAATGAATTATCTGTACTCTGTTTCTTTCTTTATTTGAAATTTCTATTAGTAGGGCATTGAAATCTGGATCGAAGACCTTTCTGTACCGGAAACAGATGGGTGTAATACATACATGACAGGAATAAGTTTTTAGGTTGCTTAGTGTTAGAGAAGAATGTCATCAGAGATCCAGTTTCTTTGTTATCTTGTATTATATATTGTGAGATATAGCCAATCGTTTTAAATCGTTTCGTTAAAATCGCACTTTCCTATACATTCAATGCTCAATAAGGTTTGTAATTGTAATATCACTCAAATTAATGTGCGAAAACCTGCAACACTAGATGTAACTTGGAATTGTTGTTTCGATATCACATCAATTTTGAAAAATAACCCAGTTTAAATAATACAAAATCGTTTAGTAAGTATAGTAAGTATTTTGATTATAATTATTCCGTAAGCGGTCATACAGAAAATTATCAAATTTCTAGCAATTAACTTCTGACTAATGCAAATGCTAGGAGCACACATTTCAAGTTCCCTTCTGAATTTAGTCCGTTCTGCATTATCACTATTAACAAGTTCAAGAATCGCTATTATTATGCTCAAAGAATAAATCGTCATCGTTGTTGATACTTGCAAATACCTACATATATAGATACATACAGCGTGTCCGTCCGAAAGGTACACTACTTTGTTTTGCCACCATTTTGATAAATATTAATCTTGACAGTTCATATTTGGCAGTCGTGAAGTAGAGACATGGCAAATTTATTATGAAAAATACTCGATAAACCAACGTGTTTAATTTTATCAAAATCAATCATCCATTACTGTGACGATGAGAAAGTTACATGAAATTTTTGGAAGAAACAACGTGCCAACAAGACGCACTATTTATCGTGTAGTGAATGATTTCGAAGAAAGAGGGTCTGTAGCTGATAGGGCCAAGCATGGATCACAACGTACTGCAAGATTGGCTGAAAACATTACTGCTGGTCAAGAAAGTGTTCAAAACATTCCATTAACCTCAATTCGACGCCGTACTCAGGAGCTCGGTCTTCAAAGAATAACTTTGGCCCCAATTTTGCACAAGGATTTGCATTTGTTTCCATTTAAGATTCAGTTGACACAAGAGCTTCTTTCACAAGACCATTTACGCCGCTGCACATAGGATGTTACAGCTCGCCCATGATAACCACGATTCTCATCAAAAAATCATAATGAGTGACGAGGCACATTTTCATTTGAATGGATATGTGAATAAACAGAATAGTCGGTTCTGGGCAATGGAAAACCCGGAAATTATTCATTAGTCTCCTTTGCATCCATTAAAATGACAGCCTGGTGTGCAATTTGGTCAGGAGAAATCATTGGACCTTAATTCTTTGAAACTGAAAACGGTGTAACGGTAACTGTCAATGGGGAGCGATATCGTGATATGATTGAAAACTTTTTCACGCCACAACTGCATGCTTTGGACTTGATTAACGTGTGGCATCAACAAAGCGGTGCCACATCGCATACAACCAGAGTTACAATGGAATTACTGCGAGACTTCTTTCCACAACAAGTTATTTCAAGAAATTGTGATGTTGACTGGCCTCCACGGTCGCCTGATTTGACTGCCCGTACTTCTTTTTGTGGGGATATCTGAAAAGCAAGGTTTGTGCAAACAACGCTTGAGCAACTCATATAAAATATTCGTGATGAAATTAATAAAATACCGCGCGAAATGTGTGAGAATGTAATCAAGCATGTACTCAAAAGGGCTCGCATATGTGAGGCTAACAGAGGCGGACATTTATCTGCTGTTGTATTACATACATAATTGCCTACATTAAATAAAGCATTTATTAATATAAGATCCATTCTCTTTCATTTAATCAAACATTATAAAGAAACAAAGTAGTATACCTTCCCGAAGAACACCCTGTATATATATTATTCCACTCAGAATTTAGAATGCGAATGTTCTGTGGCACAAGAACTTTCTTAGTTAAATCGGTATTTGAAATCTGAGATACGTTATAAAACTGCGCAATATTTTTTCTCGAATTACCATATACTCTTCAACGCTAATAGTGTCATTTGATCATGAAGGCAAAGTATTGGGATTGTTTTCTAAAATTGTTTTTTATTTTTTGCTTAAGACGACAGTAAAAAATCCTTGAATTAAGGAAATGATACATCAACTAATCTATTATTTTTATTCCAAACAAATAATACATTAACTAATTAACCCCTAATCGCCATGACTACAGTTTGCCCAAAAAGTGGATCCCGGTGATACGTGTAAACCTTTATCATTAAATTAACCCCATCACTACTTTTTCACTTCTCTTCTACATTATGTGTTCGCAGTATACTTGGAAAACATTTGAATAAACAAAAAATCGATAAATTAAAAATAGAGCATTTAACTAGAGTTGGATTTGTTCGTCCCTCCCTTTCTGTAATACCGTTATAAAATTTGAAGTGTATCATTAGGGTGAGCTATCATAACATTAAAAACCGTTTAGAGGTCACACCCAGTGCTTTTGTATTAGCCATGTTTGTTAACTGACCGTGCCACCATCGTATACCAAAAAGGTGATAATAATTGGATATAACGAAACAAAACAAAACAAAAAGCAGTACAATTGTCATTAGTAATTGTATGGATTACAATTACAATTACAAAATTTATATGTGCTACTTCGTTTTACACCATTTCCAAATACGTTTTAATGAACCTAGTTTCGTTCGAGTCACCAGCGAAAGTGCCGACATGTGCAGCTCAAAAATAAAGTTTTTATTTTTAGTTCTTGCGCAGCCCGATACTTTTGTTTTTTCGCCACATGTGGTACAGGGTGTATAGGTTTAGTGCAACTTAGTGAAACATAGAAAAATGTAATTGAAGAACCGACAACATTTATGCTGATTCGATTCCGTCATGCCCATGTATTATAAGCGCGGTTCATTTAGCAATGAACTAAATTCAGTAAAAGTTGTACATTTGTTTTGACTGTCCCAAGGAGTATTTAAATCATTAAAAATCCACCATATCGCTCCATGTTTTCAGAGTCCTCCAATTCAAAATGTATTCGTTTCTTAAAGCCATAGTTTTTTCAGCAGTTTAGTTAAACTTATTTTTAATAGAGTACTAACTTTACTGAAAATGTACCATGTTGATCCGTTTTCTCGCCTTATAAATCGAAATTAAATTTGGTTATGTTTGGTCCACATGGTTTAGTTAGGCAAGGACAATATCAACCCATATTTTGCAGTAGCCCCTATACAAAGTTTTGATTTGAATTTAATGAAGTAGTGTTCAAACACTTTGCTTAAGAGTGCCTCAATCCGTATGTTGATTCAATCCCCCTTTAGTTTTATCCATTCTACATGCACAATTTTTGTTGAAATTTAAATCATTCCTCATTTGGTTGAGCAAGGATGATTCGCATAGAAAATAATCGCCAAGTTTAGATTTCTCATTCAAATTTTCCTGACCGTGTTTCGACGGTTACACGAATGTGGCTCACACGAATGTTGTGCGTATGGTCTTGGGTTTTACCCCCAACGCAACCTTCTTTCGTTATTTGTGGGACAAAGTGTTCTACTCCTACTCCGACTACCGACTATATTGTAAAAGAAATCTTGAAAAAATGTGTAATAATAAGTTTTTAAAAGTTTTGATAGTTGACTAAAACTTTCATACGCTTCATTAAAACCCTGATCTTAATAGACGATTCGTTCGTATACCGTTTTGAATGAAACGGTTTTGTTATAGAATCGGGCTGTTCGAGTAGTCGAGTAATCGACAAATACATTAAAATGTTCTCAAACTGACGTTCGGACTCATTGCTAGTTGTAGTTCCCGTTCAATGAATCTAAAAATGTAATGCATGAAAGTTCACCGAGTGCGAGAAGCTCTTTTATATGCCATTCATGAAATGCAAGGGAATTTGTTTTTTTGTTTTTTTGTTCTCTCGTGGTACAGTGTCTTTATATCCTACTGCTTCCGCCGGTGTCCCATTGAGCATCCGCCCTTTACTGCTCCTGTCTACTTAAAGTTAAATTTGTTAAATTGAAATACTGCAGTGAGATTAGTAATAAATCAGGAACGACTCAGTGCCTTCTGGGAAATGAAGTTTAGAAGAATGCACGGGCTTTTGAGGTAAATCTTCATACGAAATAAAAAGTGTTTCATATCGCTGTAAGAAATAAAAGAAGAAATAAAAATAAGAAATAAAAAAAAATTCCGAACGCCCTTGTATTGAAAAGACAGTGCTCCAGGAAAACTCCTTATTGAATGTGTGCATTTACAAAATGTTACAAATCATTAAGAGAGAGTGAGAAAAGACCTTCATTGAATCTGAAAGAATAAAACCACTGATAAAGCTATTGAAAAAATTTTCACTTGAAAACTAAGAGATTCTTTGAGTTTGAAAAGCAAATGCTAAACGAGTTTTGATGGCTAAACCTCGACCTGATTCCACAAGTCAAATTCTTCTTGGAAACGGTGCTATGTGGCAACTTCATTGTGGCAATTTCATTGTGGCAGCTAATGATATCTACGCCCAGCAAGTCCCGTGGTCGGTGTTACATTTTATTTTATTATCGATATTACTATAATTTTCGCATCTGATTAAACCTGATTATGTTACAAAGCGAAAATCCACCATCGTATAATGGAAAATCCACATTTGATGTTATTCGCAAAACAGAGATTGAAATTATTTCTGGTTGTGAACACTTTTGTGTTCATTCCCCATGAAATAATCTTATGTAATAATAACCAGAGTGAGCAATTTAATTAAGGCTGCAATTTGATGTCAAATGTGTTGACCGACTCAGTTGCTGGGATTGCATGTCAACAATTGTATTATCGCAACCAATTTCAGACGTATTGTTCTCGGATTTTAAATATGACACTCAAAATTAAGTTAAAAAACATCTAATCCATTGCCGACTCTTTGCCCCTTAAAATGTAAGCTTTTTTCTTACATGTAATTTATATAAAGAACATCTTTCCCCCTTCACGGTGTAGCGTGTTGAAGAATGAATGCAAATGATTGGATTTGGAAGGGATCCCTAGATGGAGTATGCGAACAGTCAGCTGAAGTGGAAAATTAGTTATTCTTGCGGTTAAAAATATTTAACTGACCGACTGTTGTCGACGCTATTGTAATGCCTAACGGCTTTGCGTGTCAGGTGGCGGTCATATAATTAGGTGCCATATCGGTGTCTATCGGTTTTAAATTAATTATGCGTTTAAAAGTTGCGTTTTTGAAATTTCTTTCGCTGTATCATCTATTTTTTCAGTTTCTTTCCTATACCAACTGCTTTTTTTGCGGTCTACTATTATAAGGTCGTTTTAAATCAAATTTGTAATGAACATATCAACTTTAATCTCATAATTACGGTCAACACTCAGGCAGTCTTTAATGCAAAACAATTGTCTGCACTTTGCTATATCCGCCTGTAGTTGCGTGTCTTAGTATTTACTCACATTCACTCGCATAAAACACGAAGCGTTCGTAATCCTTTCGCGAAACGTAAGCGCAAATCAAAAAATACAAATAAAAAGTGTTATAAATTTGTTACATTTGCTAACAATCAGTGAATTTATCAATTCATAAAGGGTTAGACCACTTTTCATTGATATTACTATTGATTCATTAAAAATGTAATGCTGATCCAACTACGTAGTTTTAGATCCTCAATTTGGCGACCACCACTACAGTGCTTGTGGGTGTTGAGACCTCTTCGTTTGAAGTCATTTCCTTTTCCTGTTCACTGCTTCCTGCTAACGCGTTTCGTTATTTTAAACGGCCGTATAGTATTTGTGCGCGTGAGTGTGATATACCTACCTTTTTGCTTTTCTCCTCCTCGTTTGCATTAGTTTAAATTTTGTATATGCATTTGGCAAAAGAGGCCAAGTGCTATAAATTTCCATGATTATACCCGGGGACAATGTTCTCTTTCGGCTTTTGTGTGATTGTGCACACAGGCCCAGAGACTTTAACATTTGTTTTTAAATTTTATGAGGCCTTAAATGAGACATTTACCATTAAAATCGTGTTTCCTAAAACGGATGCCAAAAGAAGAAACGAAGCAGCAGAAAGCAATGAGAAAACGGTATAACTTATGTACAATTGCTGGTTGTGGTGCCAACAAAGGTCTTACCTCTTCAGTTGGTGTTAATGACGGTAGACAGTTTTGCTCTTTGGGAGAATTTACATCCATTTTTTCGTGAAGAATATACAAGCAAAAAAGATCGGCAATTTATATTAGTCCCGTACAGTGACGCTTAAAATATCGGAGGGAAACGTCAGACCTCTGTGAACAATGAGAGAGAGCCCATTTATGGGAAAAGAAAATCTTGTCAAGTTTTAATTACCAACGTATAATATACGCATAATATAATAAAAAATATACTAACATAATATTTATCGAAACATCATGTCTTTAGTTTCACAGCCAGTACCGTCTGTGTTAAACACCACCAGAACCTGCTACAATGCTCCTGTTAACGCCCGCATTCTATCGTTATCTGGTTTATTAAATCAGACCAACTAGAACAAATACTAGGTTTGAACACCGTTCTTCTGCTTATATAGGTCTTATTTGTTACTTATATGACACACGTTCATATATATAATCAATTACACATCATTTACTCTACGCCAAGCTCATTCACATCGCCATGTTAGCCATTGGCTATATAAAGGTGTTAGATTCCATCCAAGTACATAAGTGTCCATATCACCATCTGCTAGAAATCTGTGCTCCACATTCGGCCGTCCTTAACAGTTAGACGTCGGAATAGATGGATTCGACGCCCGGTAATTCCAAGCTGAATTCAAATTCCTTCTACTGTGAACTTACTTCTCCATTCGCCTGGCATCACCTATACAGATACACTTAATACCCCTCACAATCTCCTCCTATATTATCACATCATGACCGAATAAATCGCTTTGAAAATAATACTTTCTGATTTGCCGACAACTCTTTTACCATCAACCAAGCTTGAAACCATATGAATACACATACGAGTAGCGCCCATCCTTCATAAGATAGAAAAGCGTAACAAGGTACCTGCTTTATATACCTATAGATATAGAAGATATACCCTTGTTAAAGGTTCGAGCATATCTCAAACACTTAACGATTATACCGAAGTGCAATGTTTGTTTTTAACCACAAGAGAATATTGGTGCATATTTGAGTGACAAGACGAGTTATCGGGTGGTTCTGAAAGTTTGTTCAGTTTTTAAAAGAAATTTATTTACAAATGTACATACAAGAAAACAATTATTTTAATCTATTATATAATTACCTCGCTCTTTAATAACTTTTTCCCATCTCTCTGGGAACTTCTTAATTCCTCTCTCATAAAACTCGCGTGGTTTTTTTGAAAAAAAGCATTCAATTCGATTTTTCACTTCCTCGTCGTTATGGAAGTTCAAATCCTTCAAGTGCGAAATATGTGATATTCAGACAGGGCGAGGTAAAACTTCCCATCCAAGCTCTGACAGTTTCTGACGGGTTCTCAAGGCAGTGTGAGACCTCGGTGAGAGAGTCAGGTACGCACACATTGAGGTTGCTCACAAATTCGAGCTGCTTATAACCCCGTGAACGGTTGGGACTGAATTTTTTTAGATTATTTCAACTATTTCCGGGGATTAACAATAATTAAATCTCTCACCTTTCGTTCGTTCGTTACGGCAAGTTCTTTCATTTGGTCCGTTTTCTTCATAAACAGACTTTATTTTTCGGCTGGCTTCAGCAGCGGTTTTTCTTTTTCGGTAATAATGCAGCATAATATGCCTAAAATGCCCTTTTTCGCTCATTTTTTCCACGCTTTAAAACTTTCTTTCAGAACGCTATGACCACTCACGACTAGAACGAAAACACAAGTAAACAATGGTAAACAGTTTGGAGAAGGAGTGGGTGGAATTTATGATAGTGTTTGAAGGAACTTTGAATGATGAACTAACAAATTAACCGAACGAGCTTTCCGAACAACCCAATATTTGCTTCCTCTGATACTTTAGTATTCACTTTTCAATGTCCCACCGTAACTTTTAATGAGAGAACGTAACTTCAACAAGGAATCTTTACCTATAAGATCAGGCAGGTAGTAACTGCTCCTTGGGCACTAATGACTACCAGTGCGTCTATCTTTAAACTCCCCGCTTGGGGTTCGCTGATGATATATCAACCGCAACATAACTTGGCTCCGCAAGCACATTACTTCCCGAAATTATTCCGTAGAATTCCGCCCTGCGGGCTTTAGAGAAACATATTGGTGTATATGCAAAATTAACAGCTTTTCAAAATGTCTGATACTAGGATCTGTCAAAGGATCTGCTAATAAAAAATCAATTAAATCAATGATCACTTTGTATTCTATCATTTGAATAAATCAAACTATTTGGTGGTCACCATGTTTTCTGTTACATTTAATTGGCAATTTAGTTATCACCACTGTTTGTTATATGTTATCTGTCATCAGGGACAAGATATCAAAGATTTTTGCAATATTTCGCTCGCAGGATGTCTGATTTTTTTATTCCAAAATAAAGTCCCTGATCTTTATTATATTATACGCCTAATATATTAGTAGGATTCACTAAATTTGTCATTCTGCTTACAATAAATAGAAATACTCGTCCAAGATTCCATAAAGTAAATGTATTCTTAACGTTTCTAAAAATCCGTCCATCGTATCCAGCACGATAGAGACAGGGATCGTTTGTGTTAGAAGGATACAATTTTGCACGAAAATGTTTCATAGTCAAAGTCATAGACAGATTAAGTTGTAAATTGGGCAAAATCGAGCCCATGCGAATAAAACATGTGCGGTGGTAGTAGATAGACTCGGGAAACAAGCATACCCACTCACAAACTTTTTTAAGAGACCTCTCTAACTGTGGGCTTAATAATTGAAAAATACTAAAATGTGTAAATTTGTATTGAAAAGACAAGTTAAGCGGTGGAGGATATAAGAGTTTTAGCTTGTGAAATATTGACGCTTGTCCAAATTTTCAAATGGGTTTTATGTGAAATGGTTGGCAAAAACGTTTATTGAATTGAAGAATCTTGTGATTATCTCTAACGTTCTTTTACACTTATGGTGATGTTACGCTGTTATAAAGTGTTAGGGGATAACATGTCCAACTTTGGTGGGTACACAAACAAATGTTCTTCCTTACAATGTTAGCTTAAAGAGTTTTGGAGAAAACGTTGTTCGAATTTACTTTGTAGTTTTGCTTTACCATACATTTTCCAAATTAGTAACAAATTTGTGTTGAATTAATTGAAATATTGATGAAAAATTAGTTCAACAATTCAATAAAATGTGTCGCAGAAGATGGTAAAAATGTACATTAAATTTCAAACAGATTTCGTAAATATGAAGATATTGAGGTGCACACACATACTCGTATTTAATGATGCTAACAGGTGCTAAACTATCTTTAACTATTTTCGGGCGAAGTGTTTGGCTGATCCGTTGTGCATGGTTTGAAAAGATCGATGATTATCGTATTCGTTGAGTTCATACACGAAAAAATATAAGTGTGGTAAAGATGTAACGCCGTGAAAGAGCTATCGCATATAATATAGACTCATTTGCAATTCCAGCGATTTTCTGGGACGGCATTTCCTTCTAGAAAGATAACAAAATTATGCGGTATACAAGTTTAAATACCACTCATAATGTCTGCTTGGAAATACAACAGAGAAATCGAATTGTTCTACTCAGATTATAGGTAGTTAAGATATTAAAAGCATTTTCTCCCCATCAAAACCACAACCGTCTGTTGGTTGTGTTGATTGAATACATTTTTAATAAATCACTGGAATTCTCTGCGTACTTTAATTAGCTCTTCAAAGCAGGCATAGGAAGTTTACGGAACTCTCGTTTTAATAAAAAATTACTCTACGTCAGCTCCAATTCAGTGACAAACTATATTCACCTTAGATGATGGAGAAAGGGAATCTAATGAAAGACGAATGGACCGCTCGAACAATATGCGCTTTGTTGATGTTAGAGAGTTGCACCGAGTCAGCTGCTTGTTATAACTTGTGACGATGGAAGAATTTGTAGAGTTGTAGACAAAATCTTTTAAATATTTGATTATATACGGTGTTTCTTTTGGTCAGAAACAATACAACTAGGGGGACTTATTCCCAAGGATTGAATCATGTCTCATATCGTTGTTTGTACTTTAAAAGATCTCTTACCAGCGAAAACTTATCAGAAGGCTGCTATTGGTACAAAAGCGAGCCGAGGCCTCAGTTTGTGAAACCTAACAAAGAACATTTTATCAGATACTATCGAATTTATGGCAGGACAAAAGACAACGATACCATATCATATCATGAACACTAACCATGGAGACACAAGCAGTAATTTTTCTTACGATTCATCTCTAGGGATTAGTATGGAGTTGGCGCACATGAAAATTATTTTTTCACATTCTGATCCAAAGGTCAAGGACCTCCGTTAATAGCATTGCAGAAAAAAAGTTTGTTCACATTGGGTGTAACGATTGTTTGTTTCTAAACGATTCTAACTATTTTCCACTGCATTGTGGACTATTTAAATGATTTTCAACGAAAGCGTTAGGATTCTTTGAAGCTATTATATTAACGATATGAAAAAAACAAAGGGTCGTTTATATAGAAACCACCAGCAACAAGCATAGTATCGACTTGCCACCTTCACAAATTTTTCCAACAAAAATAATTTCTCACATAATTTCTATAAGCTCTATATTACAATATTAACAAATAGATTTTAATTGTTCTTCGTACTCAAATCCTCACTTAATAATAATCTTAATGTAGGAATGCCAAATTATAGGATTAACAAGTTCACACCTATAGGTGGAAACGTTAATTTTATGTTGTGTTTGCCACAACTCTGAAAGGGCATTACCAGCTTCACAACATCCACTTTACAACTACTTTGACCACTGGTAGTTTGCCCCCACATGGACAACGTAACGACAAAGAAACAGAAATTATAAATTGTAGATTTGGTTAAATTTTCACTCAGTTATACAATATAAATCCGTACTCTATGTGGTTTACCCCTATTCAGCAGCAACAACAGCAAAAAGTTATAATGTATCACATTATTACTCGGAGTCCACAATTTTATCTGGTCTTTCTCTACTGCTTCTGCACCTTTTACGGCTCATACATTTTCCAGAGTTTAGCAAACATATTTCAAAATTTAATTTTATACAATCCTTTTGAAACTTGGCATTACATTTTACTGGAGAGACAAAAAAAAAGTTACAAAATAGAACCGAAGTGAAAACTTCAACAGGCCCAATGAATATTCAAATGGGTCTTTCTACTCGTTCATGTGCAATCGGAGAAGTGCTAAATTCCGAGAAATTCATGTATTACACACTCACACAAACACGCACGTTCAAATACTCAGTAGCCAAGTGCCTATTGGAGAACATGGGAGCGTAGCCATGTATATCCGGCCCATGCCTGTGCCTCTGTCTACGTCTGTTTTGGTAAATAAGTAAATGCAAGAGTTAAAGATAGTTTGTTTATTTTGTGGATAACAATTTGTCCAAAGGATTGTGGCTTCACACCTTTAACTATTACATACAGAACAGGTCATGTGACTGAGTATGTAACTCGTAGCAAATGTGTACGTTTGTGTCTGTATCGGTGTCCGTGTGCAAATGTAAACTTTTCTGTACATACGTGCATATATTGTGTATGTTTGTAGGTGCACACATACATTTCTGTGTTCAGTATATTGGTTAGAAAGTATATGTCGTTTTAGTTTTTATTCCATGTATTTGCTTTCGTATATTTTGTTCTGTTTTTTATGGGTTTTCCATGTAACCTAAATCCTTTTTTAAGTATTTTGTTATCAAAGCTGTTTGCCATTAAAACACAGCAAAATAAAACGAAAAACAAATAGAGATGAAGAGGTAGGGAAAGGGTGAAGAGAGGGGAAAGATGGAGGTGGGAGAGCGATAGTACAGCACAAACATACAGTAGTTACCTGAATTTAAGCCAACACTGATATACACACGTACTGGCGGTTACAAAGCCACTCACATATATCGTAAGTATAAATAAAACCGGAAACGGAAATAGTATGAGGACTTAACCGAAACGAAATGTAAAAAAGCTAAAAACGCAAGAAAACAAAAAGATAAATAGAAAGGTTAACACAAACCAATACAATCGAACTTCCGGCATACATATTCGAAAAAGAAAAGTGTTACAACTATAATGGTCCGGTGTATAATCTCATCATGTGTAAATAAAAGCATTTAATTGATGGCTAACAAGGAAATTGTGTTATTATCGACAGAGCAGTTGACTAAACCAGAGGCGGCCACCACCACCACACTTTCCCCTCAAAAGTGTTTGTAAACATGATAATCGCCATGTTTATCAATCGCAAAAACATGACGATGTCCTTGTATACGCGTGCAGTCACTTTGCAAATTCATCTACCTTACATGTGCATGTGCATGTGAGTGTGCTTGCGGTGAACGTTAAATGCAAATGTGTATTTGTGCTTCTGTTTTCGTATGGATTTGTTAATATTCATGTTAATGTTCCTGGTAATTGAAACCTGTCATTTCCATGTGCATCAATTACTTTTTGCGTATTTTAATTTGTATTCGTGTTCGTGTGCCATCGTCGTCATCATTCATTCGACTAAACTTTTGCTGTTGTTGCATTTTGTTCATCTGAAGTAAAAGTTTATGTTTGCATTTGTTTGTGACAAATCTCAAGAGGCCTCAATTGATACACACGAAGTTGGTAAATACATCTGTGTAGATATTACATTTATAGGTAATTTGATTGTATTTGTTTTGTGTTTGTTTGGATCACAAAAGTTAATATGTTTTAACTAAACGTTATCGTTGTTGATGTGTAATTAAGATTAAATTTACCATAATTAAGTTTTAATTGAGTTTTAGTTTAACAACAAAATAATTCATTCGTTATTGCCTTCACTTTCACAATGTGAATACAAATCATGTGGTTTGGCTTAAATTTAAGACGTATTTTATTGACTATTTTACCACTTCTGCCTGTTGTACTTTTAAGTGTGCGTTCGCACACAACCGGAAAGCCAGGGTGTGAATATATCCTTGTGGCATATTTCAAGGTAAATTGTTAATATTTGCCACTTAATCACTGCGATTTGTTGGTACAATTGTGGTGGATGTTAATCCTCTAAAAGAAGTAGGACTGTGTAGGAGTGGAATGGTAAGTTTGTTAATAATTTGGAGGGCATTTTGGGAACACGTTGAAATTGACCGAAATGTCACAGAACTATGCAATATTACGCAATAATTAAAACATTATTTAATCTAAATTAATTTTGAAGCTAATTTTATAACGAAAAGGATGAATGTTTACCTTACTAACTGCGGTAGGCAGTAGCTTCCTGCATCCAGGGAGTTGGACATTGGGCCATGCAAATTTGCAGATATTTGTTAGTCATTTACCATCGATGGTTTTATTACATCATACTTAATATATAACACGCTTGGACATGCATCCACATCTAGTCGCCACAATACAAGAATCCCAATCGGCCATCATGCATGCTTCGCTGAATTCTTTGGTTTGTAAAAACTATTAAATGTGAGTGCTCAGATAAAATATAAAAATATTGCACTAAAGGTACTGCATTCGCAAGTGATTCGGGCATCAATATAGGAAATATGAAGTGTCAAACATGGAAAACAGGTACCTTAAGTAAAGTGAGTTAGCAATTTGTTTTGAATCACATTCCAGCTTTTCACTCCATACACTTGTTCGTTTTCAATTAGCGATGAAATCAGAAACCTATATTGATCCTATTTCTCTATCAGGACATAGGAAAATATATATTTTGATTAGAGAACATGGAACGAAAATGTATTATAGTTTTATAAAGATTCGTTTATTAATCTGATTTGGAACTGCAACCTGATGTAGTTTCTTTTCTTGGCAGTTTAGCTTGACACTAAACAGAGAAATGCAAAAGTGATTCAAATAACATATTTTCTAAACTTGCAATACCAGGCTCTCAGCCACATGTTGTATGCATTTTGAATTGGACATTTTCATATGTAATGGAAACATGTAAAATAAATCAAAATCAAAACAATTTTATGTTTTGATTTTGTTTCAGTGACGTTTTCTGATGGAAAATATTTCAAAATTGTTTATATCCTCCACAATAGAAATTGTAACAACTGAACACACTCATCTGAAACCTCGTAAAATATATGTCTTGGCGTCGTAGAAGCGATGCCACTTGGGTAAGGAGGCTGCAGTTTACACTAAGGTTACTTCGAAATTGAGAAAAATCGGTCCAGAAGAAATCAGCTTTTCTTTATAAGGACTGAAGCTACTTTTGGAAAATTTGAAAACTTTTCTAAGTCATTTTCTCAAATACTATTATGCTGTACTTGAGAAAATTTCGTTTTTAACAAGACGATCGACACATTTGGAGTCATTCGTCAATTCAAAACCATAACCATAACCCTCAAGTATCGATATAACTATTGATATGTTATGAATGACAAAATGGAGTTTTTGCAACGCTACTTTCGTGACGATGATTTTGTACTTCACGATGCAATAGACTGAATGTGGCAAAGTTGTCGCAGTAGTAACTAATTAGCCCATACAAGGACTATACATACCGTCGGAAATTTGGAATTTTTCAATATTTTTTTGCACTTTTAATACTTTTCAAAAGGACCGTTCTAATTGTGGACGCAGTTTTTGGAAAAGACGAAAAATAAATCTCATTAAGAAAAACAAAATGATATCGACTGAAATCAATCAGTATCCAGTCAGTAATTTGTTCTATCAAAAATAAAAATTGAAACTATTCGTGTTACTATTATGTTATCTTAGCGAATAAATAACAAATGTTGCATTAAATTTCATAATTTCATATAATTTCACAGAAAATTTAAATATATTTAGTTACATATAACAAACAAATCAGTCATAAAAATGATCGAATATAACAAATAACTGTTTTGATTATTGACCAGCCCAAACCCAGTTTCGGTAACAGTAATAATGAAAATACATATCGACGGTTTTTTTTCGAAATTTTCAGTTTATCCAAGATTATGGTAGCCCATAATTTCATTGCGAGTTTGTATGTTACTTAGGACTCCATTTTTTCTTGATTTTAAATTTGTTGACTACAATAGATGAACAATTTCTGCGGGCATATTAAATATATTCTGAATAGAGGTATTCCTTATTATATCTGTCCTCGATTTAGATGCGATAAATGTTAGTGCCCATTTTCTGAATGGTGTTTGATTTTATGATTCAAAAAATTGACATCAACATTTTTGCTGTGCTTTCAAGTGTATGGCAACAGCAATGAAAAACCGACGTCTCTTAACCTATACAATAATAACAACAACTGGTGAAGCGGAAAGTTCTCATGCTTAATATCTTGTATAAATAATTGTACGAACCAAATAAAAAATTTCTAAAATACATTTGCGGCAAAGAAGAAAGAAAAATGTCTAACTATCAGTTGCGATATGAGTGCCAAATTGTGCGAGATTAGTCTTTGCCTTGCCCTTCAAATCTATCTAATATTTCATAATGTTTCCAGCAATTAGTTCAATATCAAATCAGTTTTATCACCCTAAGGTTTCAATTAGTTTTTTCATAATTGCTGATCAATAACGTTCACATTTTAACCAATTAATAATCTCAAAACCTTATATTGCTATTTAAATTTCCTCTATTAACCGCCCTCGTTCCCTCCTCTCTCACTCAGTCTCAGCAATTTGAAGCTCCTTAAAGGGTTAATATGTACAACAAATCTTAAAATATTGACATCATTCTCATCGTCCTTTACAATCTGCACTGCAAATTAATCAATGCTAGGGCTAACGAAGAAATGTAAGGCTTTTGAATTTTCTTATTTTGTCATAAAGAACATTAAAAGTTGCAATAAAGCTGTGGCGGTGGCAGCGGCTGGTTGTAATTACAGTTAACAGGAAGAAGGTAGCAGAAGGTGTCTCAAATGTTTATGACAATTAAACAGTTAAAAATATTTTCAATTAACCCTTAAATTAGCCAACATTAAGTTCCTCAGCCATTTTTATGTTTCATTTATTAGGCATGAAAATCCCTTTGCTTCGTTACCACCTCTGCTAATCATGGCAATAATTTATGAGTCTTTATGTCACTTTGTGATGCTCGTTCCGTACCTTTATTGTGCTACCTCGTGCACATCTACCATTGCTTTATCCTGATGATTGCCCCAATGGTGTTGCGTGGATGTTTACGTTTATGTTGGCTGCTTAATAGTTACGGCAATCTGCGTATTTATTATACAAATTCCTTTAAAACTCCCCCAACCAAGCAGATATGGCAAGGCTAATAGCTGTTGTGTTGTATTAGAGCTGCCACAGCTGTCTATTTTCGTTAGTTAAACAAACAACCCTGACTTTGTGAGTGTGTTTTGCTTTTGTAATCATAATTAGCAAAACTTACTTATTTGCGATTATTAAACATATGTTCAGGTGGGTCTTACCATCCCTCTGGCTTTACACATTTTGTTGTGACAGAATGGTGTCGCAACAATGCGACTGTATTATAGGACGATGCTGTCAGCGATACTGCTATTGCGCAACCTCACAGAAATAAATCCATAATTTATGGATAGTCTGACGTAAAAATATGGACTACCCATTTCCATAGTGAGATTTGTTTTGAAATCCTTTGTCGATTGTGCCTGTACATCGTTGCCACACATATAAACGGATTATCGAATCGATTTTTGGTCGATGATGGGATTTTGCAAAATAAACCAAAAAATAGAAAATAAAAAAGGAAAATGTGGCAGATAAGCGTTCAAAGTATTTTGTATTTAAAGGGTATCTACTGCGTAACGTCGAACATGAAACTATAGTTTGTACTTGATATTTTCTGTTTGATCAGGGCCGTGTGCGGTTATAAAAGAGACTCATGCTCATAGACAAGTAGGGACTGTGCCCAGTTATGAAAGCCCGATGTCAGGAGTGCTTGCTGCGTATATTAGTCATCGTACCACGCATTTTAGTTTAATGACATTTCGTGAAATATATCCAATAGTAAGGAAAAGGTTTCATAAGGATTGATACCACACATTTATATTAAACACATTTATATTATTAGACCTATGAAAGGGGTCTAGGAACTTTTACTCAAACGATTCATCCGCACATCGATGTATTAACTGCCGCTCAAAGAAAGTCTAAAATGGTTGTATAAAATTTCAAACCCACGGCTAAATTGTAGTCGCTTGTACTAACCTTCATGCCAGAGTTGGTATATGTAGTTAGTCCAGAGCAGTTCTCCCTTTTGCGCCCAGGGCTGGAAAATGTCAGTTTCAGGCCTGTCACAGAAAACCACTTCGATCGAAATGGTTTCCATTTCGTAATTTGCTTCTCCAGACAATCAAAACCGCAAATTTTTTTCGTTTTGAAACCATTTTCAATTATGTAAATCGTTTTGGATTTTTCCTATCTTAAACTAAAAAAATGTCTTTGCAATTGGTTTATATCAATAAAAGATACTGTTTTTTAATAGATTGCGGTGAAAATAAACATATTAATACTTAATTTAAACAATTATTGCGTATTTTTCGGGGGTAGCACAGCAAGCAACTTTTTTTTTACTACTTTTTAATGCAGTATTGCCACCTTTTTTATCGTGTATACCACATATTTCTTCAAAGTAAAAGTAATTAATTTGCAATAACATTGCATACCGGCAAGTTTTGACGAAACAAAACGAAAGGCACAACAAACAAAATAATTTATGAAAACATGTATGGAAAAAATTTCTTAAATTATTTTATTTAGTAACAATTCCCGTTATTTTAGGAGAAAACATAGGAGTCCCGCACAAGAGCGTATATTGGGCGAGTTTATGGATGCCCACTAGGACATAGCTAAGGGGTATGTAAAGGGAGATAGGGTGGCAGCTGAAGCGTTGTGGGCTGAACTAACCGCAAAATTAAATTCCCCCAGTCCGCCAACCAAGGACATCAATAGGTGGAAAAAAACCTGGGCGGACTGGAAGGTGTTAGTAAAAAGAAAGCTGTGCCACAACAAAAAAGAGGACAGAAAAACTGGTGGCGGCCAATAAAACAATTACGTCCTAAACGATGTCGAGGATACTGTAGCGCGGGTGTCAGGACTTCATCGAAGTGTTGATGGAGTTCCTAGCGCGAGAACTTTAATTATCGTCTTGTCACTTGTAATAATTTTAACACTTTTGTTTATTTTAAAACATATGGTCTTTGCTTTTTTCTCTGCGTTCTTTATTCTTTGCGTTGCCATATCGAAGAAACGAGATATCTTCAATTTGGGAATTAACAAAATCGATCGATTTCTGAGAAGGTTAAATAAACCATATCGATCGATTTGGAAAATGCGAATTCGAAACCATACCGCAAAATTCTGTGACAGGCCTGTTTATTTACATTTCGAATATAATAAGTTTATATACGGGGCATCCGTCGCGAAGTTATACTACTTTGTTTATAATTTGTGATTAAATGAAAGAGAATATTGATAAATGTTTTATTTAATGTAGCCAATTACGTATGTAATACAATATCAGATAAATGTCCGCCTCTGTTAGCAACACAAATGCCAGCCCTTTCGAGCACATTTTTCATAACATTCTCACATACTTCATACGGTATTTCATTAATTTCAGCACGAATATTTTGTTTGAGTTGCTCAAGCGTTTCTGGTTTGTTTGCATAAACTTTGCTTTTCAGATATCCCCACTAAAAAAAGTCCGGAGCAGTCAAATCAGGCGACCGTGGAGACAAATCAACGTCACCATTTCTTGAAATAACTTGTGTAAAGAGGTCTCGCAGTTGATTCCACATGTTAATCAAGCCCAAAGCATGCAGTTGTGGCGTTAAAAAGTTTTCAATCATATCACGATACCGCTCCCCATTGACAGCGTTACACCGTTTTCAGTTTCAAAGAAGTAAGGTCCAATGATTTCTCCTGGCCAAATTGCACACTAGACTGTCACTTTTAATGGGTGCAAAGGTGACTGATGAATAATTTGAGGGCTTTGCATTGCCCAGAACCGACTATTCTGTTTATTCACATATCCATTCAAATGAAAATGAACCTCGTCACTCATTATGATTTTTTCATGAAAATCGGGGTTGTCATGGGCGAGCTGTAGCGTCCTATTGGCATATGTACGGCGGCGTAAATGGTCTTGTGGAAGAAGCTCTTGTGTCAACTGAATCTTAAATGGAAACAAATGAAAACAATTTAGTATACGTCCCCAAGGGTGTACACATTTCTTTTCATATTTTGGCGACCGGTTTCTGCGTTTCCGATTCATAAACACATTTACGATTCAACGACAACGATTTAATACTTAAAATGTGTTTCCCACTTAAATTTGTTGGAAAACAGCGACCTATTAGAATAAGATTCCTCTGTTATTACCCTTCAATAGTCTCGATATATCAAAATCGAAATGATATTTAATCAGAAAAATTGAAGGTCCCATGCAATTACTGATGGCAAAGTAGTTGTTGGTGTCACTCAAAGATTTAAAGAGAGAAATTCGGAAAAGTTCCCAAGTTTTTGGCTTAACTTTTTTAACATTGGTTTAGGTTAAAATTTTTACTAAATCGATTTATAGTATATGCTAATCGAAATAATATCTAACGAATTTCATATTATTGTAAATCGTTTCAGAATAGGCTATTATGGTATTCGGTACCATTTTAAAATTTAGTACTTATAGCTTGCAGGTATTGAACGTTTCCGCTACTACGTCACGTCGACTTTACAGTTAATATAAGAATTAAAGTCTGCTAATCACTTGAAGTGTGGTATGTTAGCGCTGCCACAAACGCCATGCGACTTAATCCCTTCTGACTTATTCTTTTGGGATAGCCTTAAGCGTCGTTGGCCTATTGGCTTGTCAATAACAGAAATTCTATGCTAAAGGCAGATAAGATATATTATTGGTAGAGAAGCAAATGCAAAGATATCTAGAAAAATTTGGACATGAAGGATATTAAATTCCACTAATAACTGCCCGATGATTAACTCGGTTATGTTGTTAGTACCGACCGTAGGACATGCGACTATCGTTCGTTTGCCTGTGGTTTCAAATCCTGGTACATCCATCTATCTTAATCAGTGTGCTGACAAACAGTAGTAGTCGAGTAGTCGGCACATTTGTAAAGCTTTCTCAAACTGATATTCAAAATCGTCATTAAAAACTGTAGGTCTCGTTCAATGAGTTTAAAAATAGAATATATGTTAGTTCACCGAATGTCAAAAGGTTTCCCATCTCCTATACATGCGATGCAAGGGATTTGTTTTCCATGTTGATGGAAGCGTGTTAACATAACCGTCAACATAAACCGAGTTGACTGTATCCAACTGTTTAATTTTCACTCAAGAATTAGTAAAATTTCGTTAACGATTCCACGCACCCCCAAAAATGTAATATCATTCCCCAGTATTGTCAATATCTGTAAATGTATTCAATTAATATGCTATGTTTATAATATTACGTGCTAAGTATTTTGAATGATTAAAAAAATAGATGTTGAGTCATCTGGCTCTAGATACGTTTCTCAAAATAAGCTTTATACGCTTAATATTGCAGCCAAATTTTCAGCCGCGCCTACAAAAAAAAAACATGCAACAAATTGATTTTATTTATGACAGAAATTGTGTACCGTGGTAGGTTAAAACTAGTAACGACGTGCCTTCCGTTAATTTCTTAGAGAACGATCGTACTCAACTCTGTTTTGTAAGCACCCAACTTTGTTTTTGCGCATTATCCAGACTATTAGAGCCGCCCTAATATCTTTAGAGCTTGGTAAATGTAATCCTATTGAATTTATGGTATCTCTCATTTCTGTTAAATCTATTAAAAATCAATTTTTAACAAATACAGGTTGGCGCAATAGAACGTGCATATTTAAAAAATAGATTAAAAAATAAATACAAAGGTATGGTTAAAATAAATCTAAGGCATTGTAGAGTAATAAATGGAGTTTATTTTTTAAAAATAACATCATCTAAATGGTGACCCTCTCTACGACGGCAGTCCTCTAACCGCAAACGAAAATTATTGAAAACTTTCTTCAGTAATATTGGTGTAATGGCTGCCATTTGACCACGGATATTCTCCTTGAGCTGAACGATGTTTCTTGGATTATTACTGTAGACTTTGTGTTTGAGGCAGCACCACAAAAAAAGGTCAAGAGGCGTCAAGTCTGGACTACGTGGACTGGACTATCACCTCTTTTCGAAATCAGTCTGCCAGGGAACATCTGCTTCACCACCGCCATGGAGTCATTTGATGTGTGACAGGTAGCTCCATCTTGTTGGAACCAAGTTCTGGAATTCACTATTCTTGAACTTTCAATTTCTGGAGTCAAAAGTCCGTCCAACATCTCAACATAGCGTTCCGTATTAACCGTGACGTTTTGGCCCCGCGCATTTTCGAAGAAAAATGGACCAATTATTCCTCTGCCAGAGATTGCTGCCCATACTGTCACTTTAGGACTATGCAATGGTTTCCGGTGTTTGATTTTGGGATTTTTACTGTTCCAGTAACGACAATTTTGACGGTTTACGAACCCATTCATAAGGAAATGAGCCTCGTCAGAGAAAAGGATATTGTCAAAATTGGAAAATCGATTAAGCATTTCATTAGCAAATGCGAGCCTTGCTATGAAGTCAGACTCTTTAAATTCTTGTGTTAATTGCAGCGTATATGAATGCAGTTTAAGATCCAATATTAAAATTCGTTGCAAACTTTGTCGCAATAATTGTAAGACAGACGAACTCTTGCGAGTCGACATTTGTGGATTTCCTCGTACTGACTCTATAACTCTCTCAACATTGTCTTCGGTCCTAGATGTTCTTGGGCGACCATTTGCTTGTGGTTTAAGTGTTGAACCGGTCTCTTCAAAACGCTCTACCGATATTTTAATTAAATTAGCACTCGGAGCTTCACTAATTCGCCGTAGTCCATATTTAGCACAATATAGCCGCCTAGTAGCAATATCTGAACGAGAGTTCTCGTAAAATGCGCGCACGCAAAATGCGCGACGCTTCCCGTCGAAGTGATTCATAGCGACTAAAATTCCATGAGCCCGCCAACCGAACGATGTAGGCAAAAAGATGATGCAATATGCACGTTCTATTGCGCCACCCTGTATTAATCCCAATATCCACCTATAGAAATAGCTGCTATCAGTACTTTACATCGATTACCTTGTATAACAAATTACTCCGACTGTTCAGAGATTTCCCCCAAGTGTTCTTTAGCATTTAATTTGTTATCCAACGCCGGTTTTAAAGTCATATGTGACTTTTGGATTTTGTGTCAAGAGTTCACATGTTTTGTATTTTAAACAATCCTTAAGCCATCTCATATTCCAGTCCCCTGCTCCACATATTTGACTTTTGGCTTAAATGGCATTTCATATTAAAATTCACCGAAGATAACCTCAGTAACATAGAAAATGGGGAGTAAACAAGAAATCACAATTTCCTTAATACTCGGCGCTGTAATATTTGGCCAGAAATACAATTGATGCGAACGACATTGTGTGTATGTGTATGTTACGGTGTTTACACGTACACATTCGTACATATGAATGAATTTTCTCTAAGAAAAAGGCAATAAATGGGAAAATTTCGGAAAAAAAGGTCACAATCATTTCAGGGCAAACACGCATACACTCACTTAATGTAAGATAACATAATGAAAATGTGTGTTAGTTTTAGTTAATGCGGGGAAAAGAAAGAAGAAGAAAAACTCCAAGCAATGTGCAAAGGAATGTTGGGGACACAGACATTCAGTGAAATATCACAATCTCCATCTTGAAATCACTATGTATATAAATTAAGCATTATAATGAAAACAAACATAAACGCGCTAGGATACGTCGAGAAGCACTCACACTTGCCATGTGAGGTGCTTCTGTAGTCTGTATGCATGTAAGCGTGTGTGCCGGCAGAAATGTATAGTGTGTGTGGATGGTAAGAGCGTCTATTTTCATAGCAATATTAAGGATTCCAAAAGCTTAACCATACAACGCATAAACATCTTAAAAGCCATCTCAAAGGCATCAAATGCGGCATATAAAATGTCATTACACATTCAAAATGCTAACTCATACACGAAATGAGAAAGAGAGAAAGAGAGGGAGCGCGTGGGACAGAGTCGAAAGTGCAAATGTAAATGTAACACAAATGTTCATATGTATGCATCGCTGTCAACATTGCCTTTTTGATTTTTTTTTATTTTCTACACAATTCCACTAGAAGTTTTTCAAGTAATTCCGGCCTTTGACAGATTTTACAAAAACAAAGAAAATGGAAGGGTATCTCATACACACAGGTATTCACAGTGTACAAAATCGCGTAACAAGGCATAGACAGTAACAGGCCAATAAGTAGACTCTCTATTATGAAATAGTATTGATTCTTTAAATTTAACTTTTGTTATTCAAGGTAAATTTTGGTATTATAATTTATTTTGTTATTCAATGATTAATCCTTCTTTAAAGGACATAATCGAGAACTGAATGTTCTATATAAAGGAAAATACTATTGTTACAGGCTAACCAAACCTTTCACTTTGTCGTCCATTCATAAAATAGATGAACGTTTTTGAGAGTTTTTCCAGGCTATCTCTGGGTTTACTTTTTGGTTTTTTAGTGAACAATTTTTTATAGTTCCATTGTGACGCGTGACACGTGTCAAAGTCAGACGCACTCTGCTAGCATTGCCATTTCATCATGGAAAGATTTGTAAGCATTATAATTATATAATTATTTTTATATAATTGTAATTATTGAATTTGAATACCAAAATACGTGTTCTGTGAGGAATGTTTTTCGCGAAAAGCATAAGAAAGATCCATTTTTTACCGAAAAATTGTTGATTTCTGGATATACATATATTTTTCAGCCGGAGATGAGCGCTAAACGCAATTTTCTCCAGTTTTCTGCAAAACCCTTTTTTCACAGAGAACAAGTAATCAAAATGTGCCTATCCAGGGGTAGTACAAAAGCTGCCAACTTATTCAGCAAGATGTCTCGTTTGTTACGGCTAATAGAACGATTAAATCATCAAGTCATATTTCCTAAAATATGATGACGACCGCAGCGTTATCTTCTATGACGCTTCTTGGCACAAAATGTACGAGTCGACATGTGATTTTAACAACACAGCACTAGAAACTGTGGAGCAATTTATCTCATGTTTACGTTTAGAGATTATCTTTTGGTGGATTATATGAAGCTACTTACCTATTCTGATAAACCAGTTACGTAAACCAATTAGAGCACTAGAAAACAATATATCCAGTGTTGTTAGTGAGAAACCAGCCGCCATGCTCGAAAAATTAAAATTTTTACAAGTTTACGTCGACTTTGAAATTAAATCTCTGAATTACTCACAAATGTCATTTACAAGTCCGTTTCGGTGGTTCGAAGTAGGGTACTGTGGATCTATATTAACCGACTATTTGATATCTTTAAGACATGATGTGGAATGTTCACTAAGAAATTTTGTTTAATGTGTTATTACAGACACATCGCGTTCATCTCGTCTGTACGATTCGCGTGCAAATGAAAATGTGTAAAAGTTAACGCCGCTTACACTTACGCTTCGCTAGACAGTGTGCGTTACCCACCAGCTTGAGGATATTTCAATTTCATCGATTAACCTGCTGTAGGGGACACTCTATACAATATTGTTCAGTTTTGTAGTTGCTTGCATGTAGAAGTTTGCTGATATAGGTAACTTCACTCTTTTCATCCTGTATAGTATATGAGATGAAAATAACGCAGCTTATATTTTTTTGACAATTCTTATTACTACAATGAAATGACTACATTGTTTTGTCCTTTACTGTGCACTTTTACGGGTATGTGTTTATCTGAACGCTTTGATACTCCTGCTATAGCTGCTGGTGATGATGATGATGCTGATGACGATAACCTTAACTGATCACGGCGACGTAACATATTTGCTGATGCCAAAGGAAATGTATTTTATGTAATGCTGCTTACCTAAGACTTAGACAAACATAGAATTAAAGCTTTCTCGATTTCGTTGAGGTACCAATAATGGGAACAGTAAACGCAAGAATTTTGTAGAAAAACAAGATTTTAACTCTGCCAAAGGGAACAAAATGGTGCAGAAAGTAAAGCATAACGTGCAAACGAAGACTTATAGAAAAGGAGGCAGAAATTAGAGGTGAACCACAAATATGGCTAACAATAAAATCTTGAAGACTTTGTTCGTTTTCTTACTATATTATTCCCTAACACTTTTGCTGATATTAACGCCACATACTCACTTACACTGTAAAAACCTTAGCATACAAACACATACACCCACATTTATATATATATATGTACACGCACTTATTTACTAAGGCAGATAGCATCTTACATTTTGTCTATGTTAGACGTTGGCACTAAAGTCATCATCTTCATCATCATAAACATTAAGTGAAAGAAAGAAATGAAAAGCATGAAAGAAACCTCAAAAAGAGCATTTGAACTAAATAAAATTTACTTTGATAAAAGTTCGCCGCTTAAAGTGGGAAAACTAAATTTTGCTGTTCCCTTTATTGGTAAGTCAACGTAATCGGGAAAGCTGTAATTCTATGTTTGTCTAAGACTTAGGTTAGAAGTATTACGTAAAATATATTTCCTTCGGCCTCAGCAAATATGTTACGTCGCCGTGATCAGTTAAGATTATCGTCATCAGCATCGTTATCATCACCAACAGCAATAGCAGGAGCATCAAAGCGTACAGACAAACACATACCCGTAAAAGTGCACAGTGCAGGACCAAACAATAACATTTACTTTGACATAAGTTCGGCTTTTAAAGTGGGAAAATAGTCCCTTATTTCTTTATTTATTTTCAACAGCCGCCAGGCATTCTGTGTGGAAATTTTCACCGGAATTTAGTGTTATTCTACCTCTCCTTCTATCGCTCTAATGTCACTGTGTTTAACTTCAATGAAAAAGATGTGTTTCATAGTTGTAGCTCGTGAGTCATATCATTCGTAGGTTTTGTATTTTGACATTTATAATATGTTTTAATGCTCCACAAACTATGTAGGAATTTGAACGACGTATCCCTTGGATTCTTTTTTGTCCATGCCAGCAACGTGGTCTAATGATATCATAATTTCCAAACATGTTCAGCTAAAGATTAAGGGATGAATAATGAAATGATATGGTAAGAAGCTGATGAGACTTATTTCACACCCGATTGCTTAAGCTTGAAGTATTTAAACATAATTACAAGTTTTTGGAGATCAGAGACAAAAAACATTGACACAATATTGTGTGTGAAGTAGTAATTTCGGGATATGTCATATCTGTGCCGCACTAGCAAAATCATGGCATTGCTTATAAGCTTATTCCAGAGAATAAGAATTATACATATAAGATAGTGAATATTGTCACGAATTCAGAAAAGTCTGGTATCAAAGAATAAAGAGGCATTCTAACATTGCCAAGCAAAGATTTTTTCATTTATATATTTAGTTTGAGGTCAATACTACGAAATGGTGCAAATGGCGACAGGAAATTGGTGGAAGCGTGCAGAATTTGTGTGGGAGTTTTGTTTCTATATATTAATGTTTATTAAAAATTCAGTAAGTTACAATATTATGTTATGATGAAATTAAAGAAAAGTAAATTTAACCCTACTACGATCGCAAGGAAACATCATTCAAGGCATGTGTGCATCTGTGTGTTGACTCTGTTGTCTTTTTTTTGTCGACCATCCTGCAATAGATTCGCCTCGAATCTACTAGAATCTGTTAGCTGGTATGTTGAAATATCTTCTATACAAAATGCGTTGTGGTCTAGGCTGTCATCTTCGTAAAAGTCTTCAACAGGCCATCTCTTAATGAACTCGGCGCAGGTATATACTTGCATCAGGCCCTCGCTGTTACCCACTTTGATAACATCATGTGTTTTACGGTTTAACTTTTATTATACGGTATGGTCCCAAATATTTCGGCTTAAGCTTTAGTCCACCTCCAAACTGAGTGCTTTTAACTGCAACAGGTCGCTTATACGGTACCTTTCAGGTAGTTTACGACGAATATTGTATGTTCTTTTATTTTCTTCTTGTACAGAATTTGTTGATTTGCATCTCTTCTCATGTTTCATTAAAGCTGTTTACGAATTCATATTCAATTAATTCTTTAATGCGTGTGTCATCCTTACATCTCATCTTTGCGCCAATTAAAATCTCGAAGGGTGTCGAATTAATACTTCGATTATACGTACAGTTGATTAGCTGTTCAACTTTTGCTACATACTTTCACCATTTACTAGGATCCTCTAGGCTTAGCTTCGATAAAACCGGAGTAATTACGCTATTTAACCATTCGATTTGTCCATTGACTCTTGGTGGACCCGTTGTGATTTTATGATGTTTTATATCTTCCACTTCGCAATATTCACGAAAACTTTCAGAAGTGAACGCAGACCCGCGATCGGAAATAAGCTGATTTGGATTACCAAAAATAATGCTTTGAGCCTCTAATTTTGAAGTAGAATCTTTTGCTGACGTAGATTGACGTAGCTGAATACAACTGGCAGAATTTGGTAAGCGAATCAATGACGGCAAATATATGGTTGTACTGCTTATTAGTCGTCTCCAACGGTCCGAGAAAATCCACGTGATACCCTTCCTTTAGTAAAGGGTTCATCTCACCTTCTTGTTTCCCTTTCTTCCTGTTCCTGTGATTCTTCCTATCTTTCTGTTCGCGGCATAGTAATTCCTTTGTCTTCTTTAAAGCGAAATTACCCTTGTCATGTGCTTGTTTTATCACTTCTCATTGTATTCCTCTTGGTACTACAAGAAATTTACGGTCATCAACAATTTTGTAAATGACGTCGCCTTTAGTTCTTTTTTTTCTTTAAGCAACTCTTTTAATATACGAAGATTTTCATCGTGCATTTACGAATGACGAACTTTTTCTATAACACTGTTTTCAATCGTTGTCTGTCAATGAGCAAAATAGGGTATCTGGAAAGGGCGCCGTCGTGTTCCATCTGCACTCCACTTCGATGTTCTGCTGTGTAGTCGTACTCTTCTGGAAATAGAATCCATCTGGTTACTCGCGTGCCAAACTTTTTGTAAACTCATTACAATCGGTGACAAACTTGAAATGTATTTCGAGCAAGTATACCCTAAACTTCTTTAACACTTCAATAACAGCTAATATTCCTAGCTCACAAACAACTCGAATACTTTCTTTCTTGGTCTGACGTCTTTCGATTTATGTAATAAATCAGATGTAGTTGATTGTCTTCTGACGATTTTTGAAGCAGTACTGCTCCACAACCTTCCAACGATGCGTCTGTATGTACAGGGTTGCCCATATTCGACGGACCCATCTGGCAACGCCATAACTTTTGACAGAGATGTCAGATCGCTTAATGACATACCGCGTTTGAAGCGTCAGTCCAAGCAGATTTTTACCATGGAACAATATACGCCACGCGAGCGCTCTGAAATAGTTGAAATTTGCATTCAACAGAAGAAGTCAATTGTGAAAACTCAACGTGCTTTTAAAATATTAAAAAATGTGAGAAGTGCGCCTTCTAAGAACACCATTAAGCATTTATACGAAAAATTTTCGACTGGTGAGGCTCTTTCTAATCCGAAGAGGCCAAATAAAAGTCGACCAAGGCGATCGGACGAGAATATCGCTGCCGTACGAGCCAGTGTTGAGAGGTCCCCAAGAACATCCCAAAAACGCCGTTCTCAGCAGTTGGGCATGGCTCGGTCCACATTACAACGGATTATTCGCGTTGATTTGCATTTGTTCCCGTACAAAATTCAATTGACGCAAAGATTGTTGCCTGCGGACAAGCCTCGTCGATTGGAATGGGCCCAACGAGTCATCGAAATGGCCGATGATGACGAGCAATTTTGGAACAAAATTATCATGTCCGATGAAGCCCATTTCACATTGAGTGGGACCGTAAATAAGCAAAATTGCCGTATTTACGCCGCTGAAAATCCTCAGGAGATTCAAGAATTGCCTCTTCATGACGAAAAAGTCACAGTTTGGTGCGGCGTTAGTGCGAAAACGGTCATTGGACCGGTTTTCTTCCAAAACGAAAATGACCATGCTGTTACCATCAACCAGGAGCGTTATCGCGACATGATGACCAATTTTGTGATGCCAATTATTCGTCGAAAGCGTATGAGGCAGTTCTGGTTTCAACAAGACGGCGCTCCACCGCACACAAGTCGCATAACAATCGATTTTCTGAAGAATTTGTTTCCGGGCCGTTTGATGTCGAAAAGTGGTGATTTGGACTGGCCACCGCGTTCGTCCGATTTGACGCCCGCTGACTTCTTCTTGTGGGGACATTTGAAGTCAAAGGTTTACGTTAACAAGCCAAGGACCGTAGAAGAGCTCAAGGACAACATTCGTGAAGAAATAGCCGCTATTCCGGCCGAAATGTTGGCGAAAACGATGGAAAATGCTGC
>JAHXMU010000826.1:2716877-2866421 GCA_019455685.1 Philornis downsi
GCAGCATTTTCCATCGTTTTCGCCAACATTTCGGCCGGAATAGCGGCTATTTCTTCACGAATGTTGTCCTTGAGCTCTTCTACGGTCCTTGGCTTGTTAACGTAAACCTTTGACTTCAAATGTCCCCACAAGAAGAAGTCAGCGGGCGTCAAATCGGACGAACGCGGTGGCCAGTCCAAATCACCACTTTTCGACATCAAACGGCCCGGAAACAAATTCTTCAGAAAATCGATTGTTATGCGACTTGTGTGCGGTGGAGCGCCGTCTTGTTGAAACCAGAACTGCCTCATACGCTTTCGACGAATAATTGGCATCACAAAATTGGTCATCATGTCGCGATAACACTCCTGGTTGATGGTAACAGCATGGTCATTTTCGTTTTGGAAGAAAAACGGCCCAATGACCGTTTTCGCACTAACGCCGCACCAAACTGTGACTTTTTCGTCATGAGGCAATTCTTGAATCTCCTGAGGATTTTCAGTGGCGTAAATACGGCAATTTTGCTTATTTACGGTCCCATTCAATGTGAAATGGGCTTCATCGGACATGATAATTTTGTTCCAAAATTGCTCGTCATCATCGGCCATTTCGATGACTCGTTGGGCCCATTCCAATCGACGAGGCTGGTCCGCAGGCAACAATCTTTGCGTCAATTGAATTTTGTACGGGAACAAATGCAAATCAACGCGAATAATCCGTTGTAATGTGGACCGAGCCATGCCCAACTGCTGAGAACGGCGTTTTTGGGATATTCTTGGGGACCTCTCAACACTGGCTCGTACGGCAGCGATATTCTCGTCCGATCGCCTTGGTCGACTTTTATTTGGCCTCTTCGGATTAGAAAGAGCCTCACCAGTCGAAAATTTTTCGTATAAACGCTTAATGGTGTTCTTAGAAGGCGCACTTCTCACATTTTTTAATATTTTAAAAGCACGTTGAGTTTTCACAATTGACTTCTTCTGTTGAATGTAAATTTCAACTATTTCAGAGCGCTCGCGTGGCGTGTATTGTTCCATGGTAAAAATCTGCTTGGACTGACGCTTCAAACGCGGTATGTCATTAAGCGATCTGACACCTCTGTCAAAAGTTATGGCGTTGCCAGATGGGTCCGTCGAATATGGGCAACCCTGTATTTAAAAGCAACCGTATTTAGGTTAATGCCAACAAGAGTGCTACTGTAATATAATATTTATTTTATTATGGAATTATTCTACTTACCTCTTTCCGATAATTTAAACGACTCTACAAAATGATGTTTTTTTTATGCTGCATTCATTTTCCATCGATGTGAATGCTGGGAAAATATAACTGAAAGGAAACTAAGCCAAGAGAAGAACCCGAAAAACTCCTTTAAATGCATTTATGTTAATCAAAATCAATTATGAATTATTTCATAATTTTCTTCTCATTTCAGGAAATAGTTTCGTAATTCTGCCTTATTTGTACTACTTTTTGACACTTTAGGGTAAAGACTTGCTTCAATAAAAAGTGATTATGTGAGAGGCTGTTTTAATTGTTAGCAAACAAGCGATGAAAGCTTAATGGCAAGTGAAACAGCGCTTATATAAAGTCTCTCAAAAGAAAATTTATATTAATTTCTGTCACCTCTATTGGAGATCAATTTGACAGGGAAAATTTCACGAACTCGCAGCAGAGACGTATTGGACGTGTATGTTATTCCACCGTCCTCCTGGATTATAGCCAGCAAAGTTAGGCAATTTAGACGGCAATGTCTAACGTAGCTACACAACACTCTGAATTTACTTTAACTGCACTTCTTCTTCCTTCTGTAAAAAGTAAGGATCAGTAATTAATCACGATGACTTAGCAGTCTATTTCGTCACTTTAGGCGAATGAAGGGATCTCTGATTCTAGTGTTTTGGATTCGTTGTATGTGTCTAGTAAGACGCAAATGATCTCTATTCGAAAGCCAAATGTTGATAACCGTTTAAAAAGTGATCAATTGTCTTGTTTACAAAGTCCAGTTCTTACATCAGTACGCGGTTCGCTCCCCAAAAACGCTCAATATTGGCTGAATTTACAACAACCATGTTATCGATGCATATACCCCTTATCCCAAATATAAACTTTCCTTTGAGACGCCCTCTATAAATGAGGAACCTTCTAATAGCCTCATATTGGCCATAATTGTTGTTGTGAGTATCAAGAAAGAAAATACAATTGAATTTTCGAATAATAACAACGAACAGCGTATTAATTCTGAAATTAATTTATAAGAAAATGCATTCTTTATTATTTTTCTGCATGTGTGAATGAGTCAGTTTACCACGATCTCTGTAACTCGGAATTGATTCAGTAAGCTGAATTGAAAATAATATAAATTTTAAAAATTTGCACTGATTCTTCTTTAAAACTGTAATATGTATTTATATATAAGGACTCAAAAGGTTTGAAGCAGCTGAATCTAATTTAATGCAAACCAACGGTATAAGATGTTATTTCCCTTTCATCTAATTAGCACCTAAAAAATATAATATCAAAATGACAGAAATTTGATACTATTTTTGAAACTCCACATAACCTGTCTACTTAAATCAATTTGATACATTTGCAAAATATGAATATAGGAGTTCTGAAAATTGTACATAATTTTAGATATTATCTTTGAAAAGAATAACTGAAAGCGGCCATAAAACACTGCCCCCAGGGACTTCTAATGGAGGAGTAAAAGATTATTGCGTGTGACTACCACAGATAACATGAAAGCCTATTCTTCTCGACATAACCCCAGATACAATGGAACTACTTGAACCCATTTCTATATATTTGTGAACCAAAAACGCCTCTTCTCTTCCCAATTCTCACGAACCGTGCTGAGGTAAAGGACTTACATAGGTAATAGGATATAGTTAAAAATTATAGCCTATTATTAAAGGGCGCTTTCATGTTTATCAAAAAAATATGTAAAAAACTTTTACGACGACCTCGAACGGGAATCAAGTTTGACTACTGACTATCGCCTGTAATGCATTTAAACACTTCAATATTTACTACACTTTTGCCTGTTGGCATAAATTCATTATCGCCTGAATTAGCAACATATTTTCTGGAATTTTATCACCAACATTCGTCGTATTTTGTTCACTTTAAATGGGAATGCTTTTCAATTTCATTGCAAACGCAATTTCAATTCCATTTCAATTACGTGAAAGCATACCCACTCACACATTCGCATTGCTAATACACCTGATATCGAAGCCAATTACGGCAACAATGTTAGGATACGACACAGACACAAGCTCTTCACTACATCCAAACGGATCGAGTCCGGTAACCAAATATAATATCAAACAATAGCTGGCGTCATAATGTTATAAAAATATTTATGGATATCAGAAAGTATTTCCGCGTGCCCGTTTGTTTTCTAACAAAACGCGGTAGCAGGAGAGTTGTTTGTATCCAGGATATTGCAACAATTGAGTATAAAGTTGAAATTTGCAGTGGTAGTGGTATGACGTGAATGTATTTGCCAATGAAACTGTATGCAAAGACTTTTGTTTACGCCATATTATGTGGCATGGCATAAACTGTCAGAATCAATTGGAAATTGTGGTTATTAAAGATTTGTCATCACGGTTGTCGTCCCCAGTTCGTTGGCTATGTTCCTAACATAGACATCAACTGGCGTAAAATAGGGTTCGCACAAAAAAATCCACACACTCTGCGGCTGTCAACAGGGGTGGAAGAATGTAGTTATGCTTACTTTTCTCACTACAGGTTTCACCAAGTTTGTTAGATTTAGTTGAATTAATTGGTTGAACAATGGACTCGTTTATGTTTTTATTCCTACGGATCCTGCGAGTATTTTAGTTCTGAGAAAAAAAGCAAAAACAAAAATTGACTACCAAAAATGACTTAAATTCTTTTCAAAATAATTTCCATGAACATCAATATACTTTTCTGTGCATTAGAACCAATTATCAAATTACTTTTTCCAATCTCTTCTTCAGTCGTCGAAAACTGTTGGCCTCGTAATTTGTTTTCGATATGTGGAAACAAAAGGAGGTGAAATCAGTGATGTACGGCGGATAGTCCCCTAATACTGTGTTTTGATTGTGCAAAAGATCACTTGTTTGACACGATTTGTGGGAAGTCGCATTGGCGTGTTGGAGAATTAACCACTTGTGGTGCTTGCTTTTTCAAAATTTCCCGAAAATTTTTTTCACTCGATGTTATTCTATGGAACAGTGGAGGCATATCATCAGAGGGATTTGGCTCTATAGTCTATTGTCGACTGTTGTTTAGTTGCCTCACACAATTCCGCTGCGGAACTAATGCTCAAACATGCCCCAATTTAATTCTAAGCCACATCACGATCTTGCAGTATCAGTTCCTTCACGAAATCGAAGTTTTCTGGCACGAAATTAATCTTGATATGATCTGCGATCAGATCTGAGCTCAGAAAACCAGTAAAATGCAACTCCCTCCATCTCACAACGAGAGGAGACTACAAAGTGATAAACGAACATAAGAGAGACATTATTATTATTTACAACCAGACATGGCCCTAATGCAAAATCATAATGTGCAATCGCTACTTTAGAAAATATTCAGCGGTTCTTTGCAGAATCTTGCATCAACAGGCGATTCTCGTCAACACCATTCGCGACTAGATTTTGTGTTGACCCTTTACTTTATGTTTAAACATGTATTTTTGTATTCCATACATTGATGTATCGATGCGTTGGTGTTGTTTGGCTTTTTGATTTCAACTCACACGAGCGCACGCATTTCCACAATCTGGCACTCATAGGAAAACATGTCAATTGCAAATGTCATAACAAGTTAATTAAATGCTCTTTTTGTGCCTTTCGAATGTTGTTATAACGTTATTGCAGAATTTGAATTGCTAATAATGCAAACAGACCAAAAGGGCGGCTGGAGTTGCAGGGACACAAATGTCTTTATTCTTTATTTCTGTAGAAAATAATAATTCCTGTAAATAGCGAATAGCGAAACAAAAACTTCATTATATTGACGGACCTATAAAGCAAATTATAATAGAAATTATGCGGAATTCATGGTGACAAAATGTTTTGTTGTGTTGATAAATACGGGTAATTTATCTCTAAATTCTTTTCATCAGAATGCTACACAATTAGGAGCTCAGTTTCGCAAAACGGCGACTGATTGACACGTAATATGACAACGTCCAAATAAATTTTAATTTGTTTCATTGTCCTTTTAACTTGAAACCGGACATAAAAATTTTTCACCAACATTTTTTTCCATATATTTTTGATTAAAATTGGTTTTATATTTTCATCCTTTTTGTTGCTTTAGTTTGTTTCACAGTTTCACTCATTCACATATTCATCATCATCGGGTTTCCCTTTTAATTAAAGCGTGATCGAGTATAGAGATTCGTTGTCCTTGCCAAGTTAGTTTTTTGTTGTTGTTGGTTTTCAATAACGCAAATTTTCGCCCCACCTTTCGCTGTTGTGATTCACTTGTTTGAACTCTATTCCATATGATATCTAGTTATATTTCATACAGAAACTAAAAATGTATCCAAAACAAAAATACCATCCGTTCCAAAAACAGTTTGCTGCAGCTTTGCACTTTTAGCCGCCTATTACCAAGTCAATAGGATAGTGAATCAGAGTATCCAGTTGATGATGATGATGGCAAATATAACGGAGACGAATTGCAAACGTCCTGCTTGCGCCTCTTACATACGTTAGAAAGTTACTGTGAATTGAATGTTAGAAAACTGTAGCCGTGATTTAATTATTATCCAACTATTATATTTCCGAATCCAACGCCAAAATTTGAAAAAAAATAAAAAGTGAAGTTATGCACAAAATTCAATGCAGCATCTTTGTTCTCACAATGCGCTTATATGTTTAATTATAGCCACTGACAAAAGTAATTGGGGCAAACGCTTTAAAGCACTTAATAGGTTTAACCCACCAAAGATCAATCGGTTGCGTTTCGAAGCGATGAATTACATTCTTCTGGACAGGCAACTCATGCTGAATGATTTGTTAGCTACTTTAATGTGCTTAAATGGACTGCACGAATGCGAATTCAAATGATTTAATGATTACTTAGTTTAATTCCATGATTCACAATGTTTTAATTGACTCCTGCCATAAATTAAAAAAAAAAGTTTTTGTGAGCCAAAAATGCATTAAATGCCTTTAATGGCTCTGTTGTTGTATGCACAAGAAAGCAAAACAAAGAGGCAAATAAATTCATGAAAAAAGAAAGCAAGAAAAGGCGAAAATTGTAGCAAAAATGTTTTTAAATCGAATCGCGTGTAAAATGTACCCAACTGCCACGGCTTTTGTAAATACAAGAATGTCGAAATCCATTACAATAAGCAAACTGATTTCGTCATGGACGGATGGATGGATAGACCGAAGGACTTATATGTGAATGGGTAGAGCGGTCAGTCGAACGGATAGATGAAACGACGTGGCACAACAACAGCAGCTCACAACGCATAGCCAAGCGAAACCCACTAAATGTATTGCGAGCAGTATGCCACATATGCATCAAATTTCAGTTGAAAAATAAAACACAGGAGCACTTGCACTGTTTTTTGTTTCCAAATCCGTGTTTTTGGCTTTCAGTTTGTTTGTCTGTCTGTCTGCATCAGCAGAGTTGCACACGTTTTTAGTATATATACAAAAAACACCATCGCCCCACGCACATGTAGGATGTATGTGTTTATTTAAGGATACATACTCGTATATGTGTTGTGCTGTGTTTTACGATTAGTGTAAACAAAAACTCCACAAATTTTGGTTGTGATTAAGCATATACTGATATGTGTTAGTAATGAAATCATCATGACTTCAATTATAGATTGAACAGGGTAACAGGTCTTTATTTTGTAATGAAAGAGTATTAATCTTAGTGCAAATCAAAATGAAAAACTAGAAATCGAAAAAGGAGTCTAAAAAATAATTTCTTATTCAGCCGAAATTTGTCAGTATACCAACAACAACAAAAATCATACAACACTATCCAGCGAAATCGAATTTCTTTTCATCAAAATATAATGATACGATTTCAGGAAAAACTACTTTTTCAGTTTTCTATTGCGTAATCTTTTGTACTTATTAAAGCGATTCTAAATTTCATAGGATTCCACCTAAAGATAGCAGTATGTGTATCAAATAAAAGGTGGCATTCCATATCCAATAATAAATTTTTATTTCATATTCACTATTTCTATGTAGTGGCATCGTTACGAAATTTAAGAAAATTTTATTTTTGGCATCATGCCGAATTAACTTAATTGTTTGACTGCAGCTAAGCCTATAATTTAGGCTTGGACTTTTATTGTTATTTATAAACCGAAAATATATAATATGATAACATCGCAACAAAAAGAAAGCATCCCAATTTAAAGCATAATTCACACTTATTGGGAAATAGAATCGTAACCAAGGAATTTAATACGAGTTACTGAAAATGAAAATGTGATTCTATGATAGACATATGACAAATAGGATTCAACTTACAAGACAAATTTTGATAAGATATTGAAAATAATTTATAAGAAAACATTTGCATCCAAGGAACCGTTTTGTTAGAATAAAGCATTTTGAAAAAGCAATGAAAAAGTGACTCCACTTTTTTTTACTGATATTTTTTAGAGGGAACCCCCGAATTTGCACAAAAGTTATATTACAGTATTGGAAGCTGATACAAGACAATAACTGGGGGAGAGTTCAGCTCTTAACATATTCAGCTATTAATTATCTTAACGATAAAAGTTCTGAATGTGGTAAAAACGATGAGAAAGAACGTTTTGAAGACGGCTTTAATTTTCACTTTTATTACTGAGTTCCCTCTGCAAGCTCTCTCCTTCTATTGTTCTATCAGCAAAAATTGTCCGCAAATGATTACGGTAACATATGCGCAGCTTGAAAATGATTTGTGAAGAAACTTTGTACCATACATCGGAAACGGGAGTACTATTGAATTTTGCATGGTTGTAATATTATGTGTAGAATTATTGACAAAAACGAATGTTTTTCTTTCTTCCTTTCTTTGTTTTTGGAAATGCTTAACGACATATAGAGTAGCGCAAAAGCAATCATCCAAAATCAAATTCTCTTGCATCTCATGAATGGCGTTTGACAAATGATTCGAGTTATTGAGTAATCGACACGTTTAGAAAAAATTTTATATTTTGGTGCCGGATTATAGTTATTTCATAGAAATTTGCATTCGTTCTGTCGAATAATGTTTGGAATAATCATATTTTGATTTACAAAACAGATTGCTTGGTGAAGGTTTTGAGGGAAGATTATTTACTGAAGAAATCCAACAAGGATCGTCGAATATCTCAATGCTTAAACTTGCCAGCAGAAACCTTTGGAAGACACAACTATCAAATAGGATATTGATAACTATACTTTTCATAATTCATGGATCTTAAAAGGTACTACTAATAGAAAAAAGTGGAATAAAATCAACACTCATTAGCACTAACTCTATTTAATGTGAACTTCCAATAATTCCCAAAGCGTCCATCTCATATTGGATTTCTTTAAAGTGACGTTTTCTTGTCAAATCTACAGTGGTTTAACATATCTTAACACCATTGCCGTAAGAATGAAGTAGGTAACGGCTTTTCGGATCCGTAAAAGATAGAAATCATGATTGTTTCGATAAAAAGCCATGATTGCACATTGTATAAATTTCAAATTGGATTAGATGAATGCATTTCGAATTTTGTTCTTGAATAATTCCTTCATATTACTTCATATTTGTATTGAAAGAAAATGTGTGTATGGCGCTTTCACTAGCGAACAGCGTTGCTTATACTGATAAAAGTGCCTGATGATGAAATGACGAATAACGTTCATTATACCATTTCAGTTGCATAACCTTTCAAATTTGAATTTTGAAAATAGGTATCGAACATATTCCATTCAAATCAAATTAAATCGAATCTTAAATATGAATTCAGGTTGGTATTTGTTAGATGAACTAAATCGACCCTAAACAATATTGCATTTGCGTTTCAATTAAGACTCCATATAAACATTTCGCCCGCATGTTAGTCCAATGGTCAAACGGACAACTCTGTTATATATGAAAGATGTTATTATATTTTTAAATTCAAATTCCTCTAGAGATATCGGATATTTTTTGGGTTGGTTAATCTCAAACAAATTGTCTGTATCGTGCCGCCCTTGCGCCGCTGGTTGTACCGCTATGCTACAAATAGTTAATATTTCCATCTGTTCCATTATGATGGAGGCCGCTAGCTAACAGTTGGTAACTCAGCGGGAGTCAGTAGTTGCTTTGCTTTTAGTACTTTTTTATCTCCCCAAAAATTGAAATAGAGAATTGTAAATAGAGAATTGTTGCCTTTATATATGTTAGACTGCTTTGGTCAGACTCATGGGAGAAACACCTAAGCAGCACATGTCTTTTTGTACCAGTCCCCTTTTGATTGCGGTCTGAAAGTCCCCTGCTTTTGTTATACAATTTCGCCTTACTGAGCAACAAGCAACTGTGTAAAATGCTTATCCGTACTTCGCAAACAGTCAAATACAAAAAATATCCACTTAAACTTCGTTTCAGTCAATATGGCGATGGCTTGCAAGTTTATGCATGCTTTTAAAGCTTACTCGAGTGTTCTTGGTGCACATTTGGCTTAAGCTTTGTGCTGACGTTCTCATCATTTCAAACTTCCATCAACATTTCAAGATGGCCAGTTTTCCTGTTCGTTGGAAAAATGGAAAACTTTTCCTTCGTTGAAGTTTCATACACTTCCGTTCGCAATATTCCCTCTCGACATTCGCCCGGTCGTTTTCTCTCGATGGATTCCATTTTAAAACTTGTGTCCTGTGACCTAAATACCAAATAATTAAATGCGCGCCAGAATTTTCTATTCTTCCTCAAATGCACTTTGAACTGTACGAACCCAATGCTGGACGGCGACTTTATAGTGAAGACAAAGTTGTTGCTTTCAGAGATGAGACAAAACTTTATGCGGGAAATCATTTAATAACATGCGCCAATGTGATAGAGAGGGAGTATGACTTTTTAAAGATTTAAAGAAAAAGTTTGTTCCACTAAAATAGCACAAAATTATCTCTGGCGTAATGCAAAGGCTTTGATTTTGGGATTTATTTCTGAAATAATGCTAATTAGAGCGTGGTGGGTGAGTGCAATACTAGATTGGTTCCAATTAATGAAACAACAGCTGTTAGTAGATTGAATGTTTAATCAAAGAAATTCATCTAAATCTTTTGTAATTATAAGGAGTACCGCTGGAAATTGGTGAAATAATGTCTGTCCTGTCTGCAGATGGAAACAAAACTATCTGCTTGAAAGGCATGTTATAAAAGCAAAAAAGTTTCTTTACGGCTTATTTGTGACGAGACAGAATAATTTATATTTATATATTATTTACTTTTATATATTATATTCAACGCGGTTGCACAAGAAGTTTTAAAACACGCATTTTGACGAGCAGTGAGTCTAGAATATGTTTCAAGTGCAAGCTTTCACCTTGGTCATATATGATCATGTCAATGGCGTGTATTTTGATTCCTCGCACATTATGAGCTTGAGTTACATGCAAAGACTTTGGTTTCCTTAATGTACCGAAACAATAAACGGTAGGACTTTTCATGAGCGAAAGAGTATATGAGCTTCAGGAGAGTATGTTTAACATGTGATTTTATAAAATGTAATCCACAGGTTTTGTCTCGTGGAATGTGAAGCTCGCTCTTACAGAGGAGACGGAGTAAGTGTGGGAAGTGAACGCATTTTTAGCTCTCAACATATTGTGTGTCTGGAGGAAGAATTTAAAAGTCAGCCAACTTTGGCCATTATTTTGATTTGTAATTGAAATAACTTAAAAGGAAGATAAAATAAGCAGTAGATAGATAGAAATAAAACTATTTTAAATTAAAGCTAATTGTTTACTTGAAATCAGATTGCAATACAAAATTCGTATCTAATACTTCTAATATATCCTTCATTTTCCACATTCCGTGTACTTCATGCACGTTCTGCTACTTGGACAACGAATAAAGTGTTGTTATTTCAGCATACGATATGTATTTTAGCAATCACCGCATAAATTCGCGTTGTCCATGACTAACCAGTTCTTCTACATTGGTTAGAACACACGATTATCATGCATATGATCATTTTAGGCGGCGGCCTCCTCGATCTACTTGACGAATACTACGAGTAGATAAATAATTAACAGGTCTAGTAAAAGTGTCTCGAGACAAGTTTCGAAGTCGTCGATAATCGGTGGGCTCCGTTCAGTGAATCTAATAATAGGATGCCTGTAAGATCCTTGAATACGAGAAGCTCTTCCATATCATCCATTGAACATGCAAAAGAATTTATTTTTGAAACCTTTAAAACCTTCTTTTCATATGCTTTTAAACGGAAATGATGAAGTTGCTCGTTGTTAAAGCCTTTTTTATACACATTTTAGAATCATAAATTTCAGAAAAATTTCTACGATAATAAACCAGTTAAAGAAATACTGAAATAAAATTAAAAAATAATGTAATATAAATAATATATTATAATAAAAGCAAAATAATACAAGTAGAAGATGCAATGTTTGTAATCGAATTACTTTTTTTGTATAAGATATGACAAACATTATTGAGGATAGCGAGACATCCTTCACTTATTTCTTTATTACGACTGTATTTAATAAACAAGAGCAGCATGTTTGCAATTGCCACAATTTTCGATCAACTTTAAATCTATAGAGATTTATTTCGGTATGAGTACTGCGCCTGCAGCTCTGACACATTCGAGATAATTGATAAATGTACAAATTGTTGTTTTCGACCGCAAAAAATTGAAAGCTGGGAAGTTCAAAGGAAATAAATTCCGAAAACCCAGTAAAACAGTGATCAGAGCTTTCGTAAATTGAAAAATAGATTTTTCTTAGTTTGTAAAACCGTTGCAGTTTAAAACTTATTAAAAAAGCCGCTCGCAGTATTTTCCGATTGTCTGCTGTTGAAATCCGATTGGTATCGGTACTGAGCTACCCTAATCTTCAAAATGATCATTTCTTTCAGCTTGCTTCTGTAAAATCTTTAAAAATAATATAACTGCAGATGGAATTACGAAAATTGTTATGATACTACTTATTGAATACTCATTAGCGCCTGTAGGCTTAGTTTCATCAAAATTTGTCTTGCCGTTGATGTGGACCAGGAGAAATTCAGCAAAACCCACATTGCTAAACAATTATGGATGGATTTATTATTACATTATCAGTTTTTTCTACAAAGACTGTTCATGGATTTCTTTCTCCTACACTCGCGCGCAGTTGCACGCTAGGCTACGGTGCTAACACGCTTTTACTTCAGTTGCCGGATAGGAAATGTAAAAACATTACAAATGTACTACCTCGAATTTATTAATGTAGCTCTGAAGTTCGGTATATGATGAAAAATTGAGCAAATATGGTTTGTATAAGAAAGAAGTTCCGGAAAGGTTTGAAACAACTCGGCCTTTAAGAATTTATTTTTTCTCCAAATCTGCAAATAATTTATTATGCAGTGAAATAGAAATTGAAATATAATCTAGACCTGCAATCTGTACAGTTAGGTTGTCTCTGCTGGATCCTAATATAGGGTGTCCGTCGGAAAGGTATACTACTTTGTTTTGCCGCCATTTTGGTAAACATTAGTCTCGACAGTTTATATCTGGCAGTCGTGAAGTAGGGACGAGGCAAATTTATTATGGAAAGATATTCGATAAACCAACGTGTTTTAATCGTTAAAACATTTTATCAAAATCAATCATCGATTTATGTGACGACGCACTATTTATCGTGTAGTGAATGATTTCGAGGAAACGGGGTCTGCAGCTGATAGCGCCAAGCATGGACCACAACGTACTGCAAGATGGGCTGAAAACATTACTGCTGCTCAAAAAAGTGTTCAAAACAATCCATCAACCTCAATTCGACGCCGTGCCATTTAGGATTTAGTTGACACAAGAGCTTCTTCCACAAGACCATTTACGCCGCCGTACATATGCCAAAAAAAGCATAATCAGAGACGAAACACATTTTCATTTGGATGGATATGTGAATAAACAGAATAGTCGGTTCTGGGGAATGGAAAAGCCACAAATTATTCATTAGTCACCTTTGCATCCATTAAAAGTGACAGTCTGGTGTGCAATTTGGTCAATAGGAATCATTGGACATTCTTTGAAATTAAAAACGGCGTAATGGTAACTGTCAATGGAGAGCGATATCGTGATATGATTGAAAACTTTTTAACGCCACAACTGCATGCTTTGGGCTTGATTAACATGTGGTATCAACAAGACTGTGCCATATCGCATACAGCCAGGATTACAATGGAATTACTGCAAGACCTCTTTCCGCAACAAGTTATTTGAAGAAATGGTGATGTTGATTAGCCTCCACGTTCGCCTGATTTGACTGCTCCGGACTTCTTTTTGTGGGGATATCTGAAAAGCAACGTTTATGCAAACAACGCTTGAGCAACTCAGACAAAATATTCGTGATGAAATTAATGAAATGCCGCATGAAATGTGTGAGAATGTAATGAAAAATGTGCTCAAAAAGGTTTGCATTTGTGAGGTTAACAGAAGCGGATATTTATCTGATATTGTATTCCATACATAATTGCCGACATTTATCAATATAAGATCCATTCGCTTTCATTTAATCAAACATTATAAACAAACAAAGTAGTATACCTTCCCGACGGATACCCTGTTTTTAAAACGCTTCTGATTTTTATATAATCAGGCATACTGCATTCCCAACATTCGCATACTTTGTTTACATATCAGTGCATGCAAGAAATACTTAGTTACCTTTGTAACGTTTAGTTTCTAAGAGTATTTATGCTGGTTTGATCTGATTCCTTGTTTTTTCCGTTTCTTTCCTAACCGTGAATGCAAGTGATACCTTGTTTTATTGCAAAGGTGAAATACGGACAGAGATTCCTAGGCAAATACTCATATAAGAGACTATCTAAAGTCAAGTAATTTGAATTTGTGTTCACATAGAGCACTGGCTCCAGCATAGATTACGTAATAGTATTCCAAGGATATGATAGCCACAATCTGAGCACACAGACGTCTGAACATCACATGTAGCACGTGCCAAATAAACATTGATAAATACAAATAGCAGCAGAGTGAGACGATCAAGAAAACAAGCTCGTATACAAGTAGGATGGCATAACATGTTGCCGGCATACACACAAGCCTGCTGATGTATATATGTATATGTATGTGCGACCGAATGAACGTAGGCACTATTAAATGGACTTTTATTTGCACACTGCACTGCTCCCATACGATACTGCAGCTACAGTAGAAGAGAACAATGTTGCCAGACACAAACAAAATCTGTGCTAAATGGCCAAGAAAATGGTTTTGGCAACAAAAAAAGGGCAGAATAATGTTTTAAAAATTGTGACACTTTCTGCTGCAAAGTTAAAAAATCGCCTTTGTACTAAGAAAGTTCTTTTGCAAATGTGTGGTATCGGTTAAATGCTTCGCCAGTTAGGTTTTAGGAAATTGCTTGTGATAAAAGCTTACCCGACATCGAGTTGCATTATTGCGTTTTGGGTTTATAGCAATTTAATGTATTTCTTTTGCATAAATGCAACAAGAATTTTTATCCCTTACAACCACTTTAATTTTCTGATTTGGTTTAATCTCGTAAATAAACGCTGATAATAATATGCTCTGTGCATTTTTTGTTATTATTATTATTTTTTTGCGACGTTGTAAAGAGTTACTTTTACTTTTTAGTATTTCACCAGATTAGTATCACCACCGATCGACAGATAATTACCGACTATACATGACGGTCATGTGAAGTGGCTGATGTAAACTTCGATTAGTAAAATAATCGTCGTAAAGTCTAGTAAATTCCGTTGAGTTGAGCTGGCCTTAAAATTACAATACTTGTAAGTTCTTTAAATGCGAGGAGCTCTCTCATATCTCATTCACGGGATGCAAGGAATGTTTTTTTTATTGTATTGCTTGTAACTATACGTTGATAAAATGTCAAGTCCATTTTTGAAGTTGTTCTTTTCCTTCAAAGAACCTTTTGTACAGAGGATTTGTTTGGGAAATGTTTATGATATATATACGAGGTGTGTTAAAAAAATAAGGCAAATGTTCAAATTTCGCCGGCTAGGTACATTTGACTTTCGATTATTAGTTTTTTTATTTTGGTACACTCGTCTCGAAGACGGTTTTATCCATATAGCATGTTTAGTTTGTTTGGAACAAAAAAGTTGCATCAAATTTTGTGTACAAAATGGAATTAAGTGCTCAAAAACACTTAAAATGTTGATAGTGGCATACGGTGAGAGTACTCTAGAGTCAAAAACATGTTTACTGGACGTACAAGCTTTTTACAGAAGGTCGAGAAGATGTGAATGACGACGCTCGCTCTTGACGCCCCAGCACATCAACGACCCATGAAAATGTTCAGAAAGTGACGAAAATTGTTATGGAGAATATGTAAATTACAGTTAGAGAAGTTGGTAAAAATATCAGCATATCGGTTAGTTCATGCCATGCAATCTTTTCGAAAAATTTGGGCACGCAGCGTATGGCAGCGGACTTTGTTCCAAAATTGCTGAATTTTGACCAAAAACAACATCACAAGGGCATCGCTCAGGAATTTTTGAATGACGTCAAAGATGATCCATATTTGCTTAAAAGGGTCATAACTGGTGACGAATCATTGGTATATTTTTATGACATCGAAACCTAAGCCCAATCATCCCAATGGAAGAATATAGCAGATGCAAGACAAAAAAAAGCACGCCAAATTCGATCAAACTGTTTTCTATTACCATGGCGTAGTGCATCAGGAGTTCTTACCACAAGGTCGTACGGTAAATAAGGAGTACTACCTTGAAGTTATGCGCCGTTTGCGTGAAGCAATACGAAAAAAATGCCCGGAATTGCGGAAAACAAAATTCTTGGCTTTTGCATCATGATAATGCACCTGCTCACTCATTTTTGCTTGTGAGAGATTATTTGGCCAAAAACAACAACGCTATTATGCCTCAGCCGCCGTATTCACCAGATTTGGCCCCTTGCTATTTTTTCCTATTTCCAAGATTGAAGAGACCCACGAAAGGACAGCGTTTTGCGACGATTGAGGAGATAAAAACCAAATCGCTGAGGGTGCTCAAGGACATACCAAAAAGTGCGTATCAGAACTGTTTTGAGGATTGGGAAAAACGCTGTCACAAGTGTATTAAAATCTGAGGGCGTCTACTTTGAAGGAGATAAAATAGAAATTGATGAATAAATACATATTTTTGAAAAAAATTGAAATTCACCTTAAAGTGTGTTCACAAACACTTTGTATATATCGACACTAGTATGTAGGAGTTCACATCGAACGTAAAGATGTAGAGACACGTAAACGCATCGATCTTAATATACGTAATAAGGACCTGGGCCACGTTTTCGATTGTCACTTGATTTATTTTTAATTTTCTTGAAGTTTTGGAATTGGGAATCATCGAAATGCTTGAGGAAATATATTTTCTATTAAATTAAATGCAATTCAATTGGAAAAGGTAAGTATTGACAGTTTCTTAGATAACAATATAATAATATTAATATAAATAAAGTATAGGAATTATAGGAATCTTAAGGATCAAAATTACATGTAATTTAGAAGGCGAAAAATCGTATCTAAAATTTCTGTTTGCGTTACAGAAATTTAAATAGACAAATTTCTTATTCATTTGTCTATTTACTTTTTCTACAAAAATGTAGAGTTAAACCTAAAAAAAGCATTTATTTCCTTATAACGAAATAAATCTTCCTACAAAAAGTGATCCTCTGGCAACACTGAAAACTGGAAACTCTACCAACACGGTCACACACCGACGGTTGTAGCAATCATTGTTCAACAAGGGTTTTTCTTTTTTTTGCTTTTCACCACAGAGTATCGAAAGTAGTTTCTTTTTCTTATTTTTTGTTTTTCTTTTTTTTATGGGAAGAAAACAACTCACAGAAATAGATATTGAAACCGAGACATAGTTTATACCAAGAAATATAAACTTTGCAACATATTTTCCATATTTATGTAAATAACTAGCGAAAGGATGAAGGAATTGAAATTACTTTTATGTTGGTTTTGCCTCGCATGCAACAGCTACGGCATTGGTTAATGGCAACACATGGCCATTGTCTTGCCATCCCCTTACCGGTGCGAGACATATTCCTTCATATTTCAGTCAGCAGATTGCTACATACGGTATTAAACTTATTTGCCACTGTTACGACACGGGAGGTGGAAATAGCTTCTCATAAATATCTGGAATCATTTGTAAACTCAGCAATTGATTTCTTTTCTTCTTTCCTCTTTACAAACACGAACGGCTCATTATGTTCCGATACGAGTCTTTTTCCTCAGTTGCTTGGAGGGAGAGTAAACGATTTAAATTGTTTTGCTTAGTTTATTGTATTTATGTATTACGTATCTTTGTTAGTATGTATGTACACATAAAACAACGGTAGAACTTATATATTTGTTTTATTTCATATTTATCAAACTGCAGAATATTAATAAAGTTTTCTGTAGCCAATTAATAAGGAATCCTTTTTTATGTGGAAACTTTTTTATTTATATTCTCTTAAGTTTCTCCCTATTAATGTTGTTGCATCATAGCCAACCGACGGACGTCGGTATCTTTAGCTCACCCATAGATAATTTTGCCTAATTAAAAGTTCATGAATATCGTAAAAATGTCCATAAACGATACGCAAAACTACTCATATTTCAAGCGAATTCCGCTTTAACATCTTTTAGCTGTAGTGAACGAAGCAAAACCCCAAGAAAAAGCGCAGTTTGTGGAAATCATTAAAACGAAATTATGTAGTTTGGTTTGTTTCATAGGATACTTCATTTATCAAATTGTCTTCAACTGATTTTGTACTGGACTAGGAATTAATTGGGATTTTAATTGGATATTCTGGCATAAGAATATATATCAATTCGGAATCAACAGATTCTAACTACATGTGGAAAATTGGTGGGAGAGAGGATACAAAGAGTTCATACGCATTTTTACTTTGTACTCGCTGTAATACACATTATCTTGAAGACCCATCATAGAACTCAGTTCTAGAAGTTTTTGTTAGGTACTGAAAATATTTAAGTATAATCAACATCAATCAATGTGGCCGCCCTAGAAACGAAAAAATAAAATATACGGCTGGGTTTGCTAGTCCTTCGTTTTTACACGGTTAAACTCAACTTTGTCATTTAAAAGGACATTAGTTAGCCTAGATTGGAGTAAAGTAATGGTAATAGATAAGAGTAATTGAGTAACTCAAGTTATATTTAATTATGTTAAATGAGTTTTTGGGATGATAACGTAAATTTGTACACATTTCAGGGTACGTCTCTTTCTTTGCTTGACGGCATAAACAGTGCGAGCAATGCGGGGAAAATATCTCATCCCAATGGAGAGCGAATTACTCAACCTTGTCCCAAAATTACCCACCTTGGATACAGTTGCCAACTTTGAACTACACACCCGTCAACTCCATATCGTTCAATTGAATTTAATTTCTTTGACAGTTCGTCATTTACAAAAATATCAATATGTAGGAAAAGTACTTTTTGAGAGCTTTTTGCACAGATTTTATTGCGGTCTCCGAAGTGCCGACAGTGGTTTCTGATTGTTGAGAATTTCTCGTAGCTATGGTGTCTTTCCTATATATATTTTTTAGGTCGTGTTTCTCGAGTACAGCCATTATAGATGAGATTAGTTAGCTACCGATTTGCCGTGATAACTCACTGTTTGCTGCGGTCTCTATTTTAGCGTGAATGCTGTCCGATGTATATACGGACAGAGCCTCTTGCCATACAGAGTGCCACTGTCTTGTTGAAGTAAGATTACAGGAACCAAACTTTGCACAAGCCGCTGGCAAGATCGAGTTATTTGACAAGGAATAAACATACTGTCGTTCTTTCCGAACAACATTTCTAACATAAGGTATCTCACTATGCGCTATATATGACTTCTGGTATTCAAAAAAAGGGTCCAATTATTTATTGATCTCGAATATCAAGCATTTTTTGGAACAGTTATGTGTTATTCATGCGCCTGAAATCATTCTCCGTAGTTAATGCCATTAAAATTACACTAGCCAACAAGGTTTTGGACGGGAGCAACCAAATATCTTTCCTAGGGTAATTTATTGCAAAGCAAAAAAAGCTTTAATCAGTAACACACGATCTCCCTGACATGCTTGAACGCTACTATGAAGATTATGAAGATTTACAATGAATGTGGGCTTCTGTGAATATGGGCTTAATAATTGTGAAATTGTTGTGTCAGTATTGACTGTTTTACAGTATTGCCAGCAAGCCATAAAAAAATGAACAAGACGTGATAGCCCAATTTTTATGCCAGATTCGAATTCAGCTCAGCCAGGTTAGTTGAAAAACGTGCTTCGTTTTTGCAGTCAATTTTTTCCAAATTTGTATTTATGTATTTGTGTTATTGATAAGGCTAACAACTTCGTTTTGGCATCCGTAATTCGGAATACACCGACTAAAGTTTAGAAATTCCATTACAAATTCAGAAAATATAAAATTGTCTTTAAAATTCATTTAGGATTCATACAAGCAATTCGGTGAGTTTCAATCAATGATCTTCCATAAACAGATATTAATGTCAAAATGCAGATATGGGTAAGATCACCAGGCAAAGATTGAGTTTTCGAAAAGGTCAATAGTTTATGAGATACAACTTCATGAGAATTCCTTGTATGTCAATATTTGCGTTAGTTCCAGAATAATAATTTTCTTCCCATAAACAGAACAGATATTTTCATTTACAAAAAAATTTGAAGCTTTGAGAAACAGGATATCGGATCGGATCGAAATCTCCATAACATATTGGCAATTACTTTGCTTTTTGGTTTTTTCGTAAATGCTAAAGTTCCCAACATATGATTATCTTACAATAGAGTGATTACTTCTGCACCGCCCATTGGAACTTTAAAACGAAAAAAAAAACACTTTCCTCAAAAAAGATTGGGAAAAATCGAAAAGACGTTTTGAATTCGTATGTAAAATTTATTTAAAATAGAAATGCAATATTTTGTTACACTCAGTACATCCAATGAGATCTAATTACAATGCAGTTTCCAAGGCAGATCCAACATTGGCTACTGTATTTGCTAATGGACAACTTACCATAATAGCGGAATCGCCAAAGCCATAAAAGGTATTCTACAACGTCTTTCTTTGCATTTAAAGTTTGATAGGTAATCCTGGTCCGAAAGGACGCAGTTCGTCAGTTATAACACGATCGTCGATCGAAATACACTCCATATTTAAAGGTTGTTTTTTGAAGCTGTGATCTTTTTAATAAATAACAAGACAGGATAGCATCTGAGGATAGCACCAGTAGATCGATAGTCCAAATTCCTTTAACATTAGTTCCAATTTAAAAACTAAGGGATGAGATAGATGTATTATACTTTCAATAATACGACACAAGAATGTAAACCGGATTTTTTTTTTTTTTAATTTTAATTAATATAATTTTTTTTTAAATTTTTGTAATTAGAGACATCTTTAAAGTGATCTTGTGGACATAGGGATTCTAAACCTTTGAAGAAAGACACAAGGCCTATGAAATAAGTTGGGTCTGCAAAAAAACTAGTTGGACAGAAGGCCTTTCAAGTCGTGAACTCCACCACAGGGAGTCAATACCTTCTTTGTCAAAACCTTTCGTATAAAATGCAGTCCACAACATGTTTTATTGAATCCTTTAAACCGGAGAATATGAATAACACTTGAATGTAAGAGTATACATATTCTCAAAAGAAAGGAACGTTGGAAGGTTTTCTAAATCATGCCAGATAGAAGGTTTTTCAAAGAAAAAAGCTTACTAGTATTGACAAGGATGTGTGAACGGCGATATGCTCATTTAGCCCAGCATAGCCGAAAAGAACTCACATAGTATAGTTTTTCACAACACAGCAGAAATTTTGTTGTATCCGTATTTTATTTCCACACAAGAAACTGCTAAACTATTTGAAATTATCTAGAACTTTAAGCGTATTTGACAACTTTGCTTAGCAGACATTTCTCACAATTAATCTTTACATATTAATCTCCATTTTGATGGCATTTTATATTACGTGTAATATGAAAAATCTACCACTATTACATACGTACAACGAAGGCACATACACACAATTATACACTAGTACAAATATAAATTACAAACACATTTGTAATTTTACACAGACGGTGACATACACGCACACGTACAAAATTGCTGACGAATAGTAATAGCCTTGGTAATTGTCCAATGCACAAAATAGCAATCGAAGGAGTCGTAAGTAGGCGTCTAAGCCAAACAAGCGCTAAAGGAGAGGAAAAACACCATAAGAACCATAAGAAAGAGGAATTGTAAGGAAGAAACAGAATGCGATAATGTTCTTTTGAAGAGAACAATTTTTGTTGTTGCTGTTGTTTTTCTTGTTTATGGACCATGATAAAGACTATTACTCATGCGGGCAACGCAACTTTGTGTAGCGCAGCGGCCGACGCAGCGCATTGTCTGCCATAAAAATGTGAAAACGCCACACAACATTAGTTACGTTTCTATCTTACCGCAAGATTGAAATGAGGAAGTAGCAACATCGTTAGCAAAAACGAAGCAGAAGCTGAAATTGAAGAACGAAATACAAACCAGATGTACGAGTTCATAGAATATTTAAACTATCTATCCATTTATCTATTTGTGCTTGTATCTGCGCTTGTGTAGCAGGAGGAAGATGCTTGCCAAGAAATAAGAAAATGTTGCTGTATTACATACGCAGTCAACGCCGTTGTTTCACTTATTGCCTCAGACTCCTCAGTCTGGATTCGTTGAAACGAGTCTGGGAAGGAACGCGGACGAAAAACAGAAGCATATAATGTTGCCACAACTACAAGAACATCTTTCTTTGTGCAAGTTATAAAAATGTACAAAAGAAATTATGATGATGTTACTAGCTTTGCTACGAACCAGTTGTACGCACAACATACATACATAACATAAAACATACTTACTAACATTACTTAGATTCGAGAAACAAGCAGCGAAAGATGCAAACGCAGATCGCTGGTTTTACTTGTAGGACCGGATTTAGCGTCTAAATTAACTGTGCTTTACATGCTTTGGCGACTTTTCGATTACATTTTCCGATGTTGATGTTTTGACTACTGACAAATTTTCAACAAAAATTTGTGATTGTCAAAAAGGACAAAAGAATACTAGAATAGAATACTAGAAGAAGTAGTATGTAAGTTGAGTCTTCCAATTTCCGCAAACTAACCAGCAATCAGTTAGAAAAATGTTTGATGTGATCATTCGACTGTGTATATTTTATTTTTAACCTGTGGTCGTTTACTGTATATAATTTCCAAAAAGAGAACACTACCAACTTATGAAGATACTAAGCTTACTACCGACTTAGGAGGATGAAAGAGAACTTTTGTTTAGAACTAAAAAGTGTGTCACCGAAGTGAAGAATGTAATTTTAGAGTTAGAAGCTTGCAATTGCAATGCAATAATTTTAGAGTTAGAAGCTTGCAATTGAAATCGGTTTTAATCATATACGCGGCAACTTAGAAAAGTTCAATTGAAAATCATAATCCATTTAAAATCAACTATCAATTAACCCTCTGTTGAAAATCAGAATTTCTAGTTGAAAATTAGAAAAAATTAACTGAACTTGAGTATTATCGAAAATCAAAACCTAAATCTGAATTGTCAATTTGAAATTCGAAACAGATTAATTGAAAACCAGAAAGTACAAAAAGCATCGATGGATATTTGAAACTTTGATTTCAGTGGCTATTTTCTGAACTTCCCATAGAAAATCGATATTACAAATGTAATTTATACAATGGAATTCAACCCAAAATTATGTAGTTAAGACGACAAATTAAAAACTTAGGTTATGGAGTACAGCAAAATATTTCACGATCTTGTTACCCTGTATTTTATAAGGCACGTCCATCTTAATTAACTTTGACAACTATTTTGAGTATTAACGGCTAGTAAAAGCTTCACTGAAAGACACAAATACGTCGTTGTTAAATATTACCTCATAGCAACTAACAAATTTAAATTTATCTTTGAGGTCCCCAAAATTATGTCAATTATGTTATGTTCAGAGAGAAAGTTTAAAAATCTACACAAATTTTAAACAATCTGAACTGGATCCTCGAAACAAAAGCGATTAATGTATTTGTGACCAAACGAGCATCAAATTTATTGCATCACCCCTTCCAAAATAATACTAATATGCCCACTAATAATTCAACCTTCAAAACATTTTTTTTTGATTTTGGCAAACTCATAAACCCATGTGTCGTCGCCGGTTATATATAATATGTTTTAGGAATGTGGGAATTGACCCATCCCACCGTGTCTTCAATGCCAACTTAACGACAAACATATTTTTGACAATTCCTTTAATCAATTCTCGATACGTTTCGACAGGATATATTTATTGAATTTTATTCAGTTGCAGCTCTAGTCCAAGCGGTAATGTATCAGGAGAATACAAACAATTATAACTAGCCTATGCGAATTTTTTTTTAAGTAATTCATCAAAACCCAACTTTATTCTATAACATTCCCAAGTTTTATAAATAAGTGTTATTGTTACAACTACATACTCGATTATTCTTGCTATATGACATTTTCTTCACTAAAATCTTGCCCAAAAACTGGTCCTTACACAGTCGTTTGAATAGGATGATGCTGCTATCGTTCCCGCTAGTTACGTTTTGCCTTCACTCTCTTCAACTACCAAGAAAAGATACATATCTAACTTGTTCAAACACTTCCAATGGCTTTAATTCAGTTTTAACGTTTCTGTTCAAAGTTGAAAAACCAGCCGGGGTCAACAGCATTAATCCGAGGAGCCAAGAGAGAGGGAACCGCGTCCAGAAAGAACAAGCACGATGAAGATGTTACAGCTGTACCCACACTTCGACTATCGCTAGTTGGTGGTGTAATGAATTTACAGATGACTGGTATGAGATATGAAGCACGCAAACGCACGTACATACAAATAACCGTGTAGTTATAAATGATATTGCCTCCCTTCACCATGTGAGACCCCAGTACTCTTCAACCACTTTCTGGTTCTTGGCTTTTTCAATTATTTAGGAAGCCAATGAATAGGAAAGGGGCATATGGGTTGGAAAAATCAAATTAGTCGCTCATCGCATTTCATCTTCTTGACATCAAGTGCAACTTGCTTGTAATCGTATACCCCATCAGTGGCAACATTGTATAAATGACATTAATTATGGTTGTTTTACTACGAGCGACATATGTTGCCCTTACACTGAACCCCTGATCATCCTTCGTTGCCTGCACCATATCGGCAGCGTATCATGTTCTGAGGTTATGGAGGTTAGCCGTTCCACAGCCAGAGAAATTAACTTTAACTTGGCCCTTAAGACATATAGCATTGATGTTGTTCTTCCTCTCAACGTGTGATATTCCTCACTTCGCTCACGCACGCACGCATATCCTTTGTAGGGAAGTTTGCTTTCATTTGCCCGTGGATGCTGTTGTTAAATAATAGTATCGGTTATCTTTAGTACATTTTAATATTATATCTCTAGAGCCTCAAGCAAGGAAGAAAAGAGAGCTTACAACTTAATAACTATTACAATTTGTATCATCGAATTCATTTATGGGCGAGATTGTTTTTAGTCCACCGGAGTCAAATCTTGAGCTTAAATAATTGGCGGCAATGGTCGTTCAGATACCGCTGTTACATTGGGGAAAACGTAAAGGAAACGTCTGCTATTTTCTTATAAACATCAACCAATGACCGCGATTCCACTCTATTATTGTCAGTTTAGTCGTAGTTAAAAATAAATTGGATTTGGAGAGTGTTATTTTTGATGTGAGGGCTAGATTTAGTTATCAAGATTAAATAAATTCTCTGAAGGAGATGGAAAGTGAAATGGGGAAATTGAAGATTTATATTGCAGATATAATGGATATTAAGTCGAATTGAACTGTTATGCAAATCACCAAAATTACAAGGATGTAATGCTGGAATTATAGCAAAGTAACATTTTGTGGAAATATTTGTATACGAGTGATGTACCACACAATGATATTGTCATGGATTTTTCTAAATACAACATTTACAATTATTTGGAATGGATCAACGTCCATTTCAAATTCGATATAAAAAAGGACTCATTGTTAAACTATTGGTTGGTTGGATAATTCTTTTTTACAATACCATAAGACTGAAATTTGAAAATTTATTAATTTGGAAAGAATGAAAAACACAATCTAAACTTAGTTTGGGATATGCCAGCTTACATTCAAGGGATGGCTCATAATTTATTCCTTTCGGGTGAAATCACCATGTGTTATTTATAGAGACCAACTCAATTTTTGTACGCATCTGCCCCGCTGTCATTACAAACGATGTGACGAATTATAAGAAAACTATTTTGAAACTAAAACTGAAAACACCTGAATATAATCGGAAACTGTTTCACATCCAATCCAAAAGAGTTGCACGTAGGCTCCAACATCGTTTATCCAAATGTGATGGTTTGTACGTATGATGGGTGAAGCGTGAGCCATATCTACTAGGATGAAGGGTAGGTCGTCCGTTACAAATTAGTTAAATTTCTAAAATATTAGCAACAGTTTAAGAGTATAGTGACTAATTGTCCTTCATTTTTTAATACAACTTATAGTAAACAAATTCTCTTACATCAGTCAGAAAAAAAAAAAGAAATTACACGATATATATATAATAGTTCTCTTAATTTTGCCCCATAGAGAAATTATGGAATTTTGGATTTTCATAAGAAAAAAATGTTTCTCGATAATAGGGTTATGGAAAAAATAAGTATTTGTACACCCTCTACCAAACTGAAACTGAAATTTTCGCAGCAACTCTTTAATGCAATTCGTGTACCATTAAATTTTATTAATCAGTACCATTTATAACCCTTTCGTTTTCCCCCTTGCCATGGTAAACAGTCACATCTCTCGAATGTTGCAAATCTAAATTTAAACTTATAACCTATTGCCTGACCCATTAGGAACATATTAACTTAACCGAATTAGGGTTAAAACAGCCATTTTAATACAATCCTCCACGTTGGCTAAGACCACAATAATCTGTTACTGTACAAGATATGGGGGAATGGGCAAAAATATAACACATGTGGTCGAAATTTCCTCTTGATTGTCAGAGGGGCAAGAGGAAAAATGAGTGTGTTTCCTGGTCATTGTTTTTGCCATTGTTAATGTGAAGTGAATGAAATACACAACAAACTTCACAACAATGTTTTTGTTTCATTTATCATGTTTAGGTGCTGGCTGTGGTTTGGATTTACACTCCAAACCACTCGACACTAGCAACAGCATTACCCACTGCAAGCAGACCATAAGCTTGCCGAGAATAGGCCCAGTGTTTCTTATACGTTTCACATTAATTTGGACCAAACTCAGAAAAAGTTTTATAATGAAAATGTACGTAATACCAAAACAGATCGGAACCATAATGGCATAACGGCCACACACTCATGTATCTGTGTGTATGTGTATTGTATTCGTTCGCACATAATAGTGTATGTTCAAGTAAGTATTTATGCTCGAATACGAGAGAATATTTGAACATTCTGCGGAGTTTATACGAGTATGTGTGCTTTGAAAAATGTATTATCTACCATTTCTGACAGCCTAAAATAGTTAATTAATGCCGAGTTTGTTTTTAATTTAAAATGCCAAAAATGCTTTCACAATTTGTATAAATATTGTATTTCAGTTCTGCACTGGTATCACAGAAACAAGTTTAAACATTTGACATTTCCACTTTGTTTTGCACTTTAAGTCAAGGGATTTTAATTTAGTGTGGTAAGGAAAATAGAGAAATCGTATGGGCACGAAAGAGTGCTGCCTCTCTTCGCCTTTTGACAGACATCAATAGCAGAAACTTACAATGGCTGTAGTGAAAAACTTCGAAACTTAATGAATCCGACGGAGAGCGCTGAATTAAAAAAAAAAAACAAAAATAAATCTGGAACTGTAAATGATGGCTTGGTGGGGGATATATAAATCGAGTGCTGTTGACACCATAAGAGGCAAGAGGCATTTCCCAGAGAGCTAATATCAATTTTTAGCAATTGAGAAAAAATACCTGTTTAAATTCAAGTTGGAGCAAACAGGCAATGTGTAAGTACATTTTGTACCTCATTGAATTATTAGTAAACGGCATTTTTGACCCAGGGGAATAGAGAGCAGACGATTTTTGATCAATTCTGAGACGAGGCGTTTAGAAAAGTTAGAAGTTCTCTTGTTTCAATATTAAGTTTTGGAATATCGTTCAAGGGAAAGCAATAAAGGAAACTTTTGGTAGTTTTTGATGAATGCGTACTAACAAGATATGTTTCTGACAGAAAAATATATTTCTTCTATAGCATTATACATAGGTATATTACTTTTTCCATTTGCGGTAGCTTTTGAAGATATTGTACATAAAAATTCAAAAACTAATGCCCGATACTTTTTATTGTTCATGATATAATCAAAACAATTCTGAAATCAATGATACTATAAAATAATACTTTTAAAATCACAATATTCAATACAACTAGAATCATATGAGTTCAGAATCTTTGTTTTACAAAAATTTACAGCAAATCTGACAAGGTCGCTATATACATTACATATTTACAATCGTCAATTATCCTCCGCAACCAAAAGCTAATGAAAAACGTAAGACAAATAATCAAATCAAAAAGTAGTGCTGATCTAAGAAATCAAAAAATATTGTTGCGATCTTCCCGTTCGAATTAACAAACATCAATTGACGATCTCGCGAGAGCGCAGAGAATTATTTATATTTCTCAAGGTAATCAATTACTTATTTCCTTTTTCCGATCACTGGCAGTATTATGTTTACACTCTTACACTTATAATGATGGACAACTTAATTATTTATTTATATAACTACATATTTATTTATCTGATATAGGAAAAAGTGTAAGGTGTTGGAAGAGACGCGTTGGACCTCAGGTATCTTAAATTTAGATTCGCTTTAGATCTTATTAATGTGATATGTGTAGTAACACAAAAATTAAAAATCATAATTTTGGCTTTGAATTACCTAAAATTTGGCTGGACTTACTATGTATAAGCAAATGTACCTGGTGATATTGAAGCAATTTGTCCACCCTGCGTCAATAATCCATTCTACATGTTATCCATCTTATGCCCTAATGTATTGTTTCCACTAAATTTTTTCCAATCTTTCTTTCAATGCTGTAACCGGACAGCCTAACCACGCTTTGTACTCTCATACAAAATGGCGTATTCGACAAAAATCAATTTTTCTCTTAGAATATCAAACCCGATTAAACTCAGATTTTGCCAGTCTTTATACTTAGAATTGTGTAGTCTAATGAGTAATGTTGGGGAACATTACACCACATCCTCTGCTAACCTCTGTACAAACAATCTTAAACTCCATAGTATTTTCCTTCAATATCAATTCCTGATTGTTTCAGAGTTGATAAAAGTCATATCTGCGCCTATAATTCGTACTTAATAGGATCGATTCAACAAAATTACTCAGCGTTAATATTACATATTGCTTAATACAATTTGTAATATTGTTGCAGTTTCCGTCATCTCTTCTGATATAACCCCACAATTTAATTTATATTATAAAACCTTGGTTTGGGCTAACCATAATGCTTTTTAAAGCGCGAAGTATTGTGTAAATCCTGAGTAAATTTCTCCAGTTTTATCATAAATTTCTGCAATTTTTCGAATTCTAGTCACCGATATCCAATTTTTGTGCATCCCGCAGAAAATGGCTAATCATGTAAGTGACCATTTCCGTATTATTTACAATTATTATGCTCGAGTAGCCTACATTAACCTCAATCTTAATATTGAATGTTCTAACTACTTATATAACCAAATAAATTAATTGTTATTATTATTGGGGAAAATAGCTGAAATTCACATGTCTTGAATGCAGAAATAAAAATGCAGACAGGAAGACAGTCAGCTGACTGGTTCTCTTAATTAACATAGCATAAATTTAGAGGATTTGTATGAGAATAACTATAAGTCAGTTCAGGACCGAAATTTCTATACTGGCTTTCGCATCCTTGTACATCTTCTAAAAGGAATCCTTAAAATTATACGAATGCCGAAGGAAAAATTAAGTTTAAAGTGATAAAACTTCATTCATGCAAATTCGCTATTTTTGCATAACAGACCAAAGGGATATGTGGAAAATGGGGATTGCATATATCAGTCGTCAAACAGAATCATCCTCTTGTATAGAACACTTTGGATATGTGAAGCTTTTTGTGCAACCACTTCAAAAAGCAACGTCTGATAATCGCACACAGAAAATATTTCACTTTAAGGAGCACTAATGTAATTCGTTTCGCAATTATAAATTATTATAAAAAAAGTCATTGTTAAACAACTTTGAAATGTGAAAACTTATTGCAATATTTATACTTGACTTTTTAATATATATCAGAAAATATGGGGAGTACTATTTTATATAATTCTGTTACCGTGTCAAGAGAAGCTTTGAAATATGTCGACATCAATCAGTTACTTCAGGAAATACAGCAAAAGAATAATTTAGGCGAAATAATTAATTTTGTCACAGTTTTTTTTTTTTATAATTTTACACATTCTTGTTAACTTTCAATGGTTTGCTCTATTTGTTATATTCTTCTTTTCTTTCATTCCATTTATACCGACTGATAGTAGTTAGTCACAAAATTGGGATGACAACACGAATCATCATTTTGTAGAACATTTAAATTTCGCAACATTTCTTCAGCTAAGGCAGATGATTGGTCAAGCGGCAAATCACTTGAATTCCTGTTGAAAATTAAACTGGCAGTGTCAAATAAAGAAGTGTTATAGTTAGTATAGATTATCAAGGTTCCTCGATGTTGCGGGCTCTACCCACCAACTTGAACAGATAACTGTGTAATTTAAATGGTTAATCAAGTTTCCAAAGATTTCTCTTGCCTTTGTACAATCAGTAACTCAAACCGCCACTTTCGTAAACACAGTTACAGCAATTTACAGTTACTTGAAATTAGATTAATGTTTGTTGTAGACCAAAGAAAAACAACTTGAATAACCAAAACAGAAAATGGCAATTTAAAACATCTTCCATGCCCCCACGTATAAGATCTCTACTAATCCGGCTTGCAAATATTATTGGATTTTCAGTATGGTATTCTGTCAATGCGTATCGGGAAAGGCGCAAATTTAAAATATTAGCAAAATATCCATGATGTTCTTAGCCATCCTAACCTCCTTCTAATTGATGTGAGAATTAAGCTCCGGCTGGCGCAGCTACGGGTGGTATCTGCGAAGCCAATGAAGTCAAATTCCCCGAAATGTGTAAATCTCTGCTGGGTGTGAGCACATGCCAGTCCTTCGGAAGAAGGAGAGTCAGCAATCACCAAGCAGCAACAACAGCAGTGGTGTTCGAATGTAATAACTTTTTTAGCATGTCGTTAGGGATTTCTGATTCTCTCCATGACCTGTTTTGTAAAATTTCTACAAAATAAAACAAAAACAAAATATTTCATTGGGAAGCGCAGCCAATACAAAAGAAATCGAGTGTAATTCTTTGCAATATTGCTGTTGTTGCTGCTGTACGATATTATATTTTTAATGGATTTTTAATCCTACAACTTTTTATGGTAAGACTAGAAATAAATTGAATATTTCGTTATCCATGTTTGTGTTGCCTGACCTGGGTTCTAGGCAATCAACCAACAATCCATCGATCGAACCAAAGTATCTACAACCAGAATCCCATCCACAAACACACAAAAAAAAAACAGGAAAATCAATTTAACAACATATTGCCATATTAACAGGGCGACCAGAAGTAGGTAAAAATCAAGAGGATTTTTAAGAAATGGTTTTATAAATATTCTTATGATAACACATAGCGGAATTGATATATTGCAATGATTTATTCCAAAACGACATCAAACTTCACCAAAATGACATACAGCTTGTACCTACCGAGAGAATAATTCATATTTCGAGCACAGAGAGAACAGGCAGGGATATGGCAAGTGGTCGGTAAGTTTGGACGGGAGAGTACATATGGACCTAATAGTTGCAATTCTCTCATCCCAGGAACCACGTTCGAGCACGCTAAATGCCTCTTATATAAGATGCATTTTCTTTAATTAAAATATAAAACAAATAAAACAAGTACCTTACAAAAGTCAGAAAGAATTTCGATTGATATGAATTGGATTTCGGAAGTCATATTACACGATTTAAAAACGCTGATTTATTCTGATGTTCATTCTTCTGGTCACCTTAAATCCAATTTTTCTGTTTTAAATATACTTTACGTTCTCTCTCTCTCTCTGCTTCTATCATCCTTTAAAACTCGGACGCTTTGTTCTTAATAAAACACCAATATCCGAAATAAATGGAGACAACAGAGTAACACAAAATACACAAGTTGCGTTATTTTTGTATAGAATTTATGTTGTAGTTATAGTAAAAATACGTTCGGAATAACAACTCATGGCTTAAATTTAAAATTGATTGCAAAAAAGTCCCTATATTGGCGCTGTAAACGCTAGGTCAATAGAAAATTCATTGTTAGGCCAGTAACGTGGAAAGAGGGGATAGAATTGTTTGCACAACAACCTTTGCATACTGTTAAAATATTTATTATAAACACCAAACGAAACTTGGAATATTTGGTGGACTGAACACAATTGTGTCACATACCAGTCCGGGTACGAAATCGTAATGTATTTCTAGCAACTAATTCAATTACGTCTCATAGAGTTGGTGGAAGTTGGTTAGGGGGAGTAGAACATTGTGCGATGAGTCCGCTCTTTGGCATTGTTAACATTGTAAACAACTTGATGGCATTTTCAATGCGAAGCACGTGTCCAGTTTTACACTCCAACACCCTCTCCCGGCCTTAGACACAAAAGACATTTAATGTAGATTCAATTGTTGCAAAATTGTTGTATAATTATAAATTGTGCATTGTGAATTTGTTAGATCAAATTTCATTCCACATAACAAAGTTGTTAGTTTTAGGATAACAGGGAACTATAATAAATAAAAATGTTGGAAACAAAACAAACCCATTTGCAAAAAGAATACAATGAACAAATTTCGTATTTATCTTAGAGGACAATAAACAAGCTGTAATTTGGAAGATTGATAGATGTAATATTGATTGATTGGTAATTTTGAAAGTATAGTTTTTTTTAGCAAATTCGGATGTTGATCAGATGGCGTTAAACCCGTTAATAGGAGAATTGTTATTTACGCAAAGCGATCGAATAGCAAAACCAAATAAACAACAAATATTAATGTCCGGCGATCCAGTTCTCTCTACTGACAAGGTTTTTCGCATCCCTTAATTGCGGAACATTCTGATACGAATGAACAGTTTCAAATTAAGAAACTTGTAATTCTAAAAAATAAAAATCAATTCTCCATGAACAAATAAAAAGTGCTCTTCGGGAAGAGATTACTTATAGAGACCTATTACGGTTTCCTTATTTCCCCGTCAAATCGTAGTTTTAAGAAATTGAATATTTTGTACTTTTTGTACGTTCATGGAAACGTATTTCAGTGGGACGGAAAACAAATGCAACTTAGTTTAAATTGAAATAAACTCGATCAGATGTGAGAAATTCAAAAATCGTGCTTGATTTTCTAAATCACTTTTGGTTTGTGGGGAATTACAAAGTGATTTTGGATATTATCAATTTCAGTTCAATATACCCAAAAAGTATTATCAAAACTGGTAAAAAAAGAGACGTGCTATAAATCAGTTACTGTTTTTACGCGGACACTTTGACTTACCGGTGATATTTGCCTCAAGTTGACGGTATTGCCAGCCTATGCGTTTGGGCAACCATAATAAGAATTTTCATTCCTTATTGTAATTTATTATTATGGGTTTTCACCTTCTGGTGTAGACATACTCCCCTTCTTGCATGAATGCGACTGAAATAAACTTATTAATCAATTTAAGTATTAATTAAATTGGAACAATTCATATATGTTTTTTCCTTATCTTTAAATTATTTGAAAATTCATTGGATTTCATTTACAGATATAAAAAATTATGGGAAAAAAATCAAAAATAAATTCAGTAGTGAATAGGTAAGCAAATAGTTTCTAACTTCATTAGAGTTCTAGAATTGTATATTTCGTAATTCTTCTTTAGTCCCACGCGGAAGTACACCTCCCCAAATATCGTTTCTTGACGCAGCATCCGCCCTGGACGTTCTACTGCACGCGAATTTCAGTTACAGTTCGATGTGTTTGGGCCACTGGATTGAATCCATAATCCCGCTCTTCTACTGCGCATCGCAATTCTATCCGTAGCTCTTCTCGATCTCGGTAGCATATTGTAATCGTAGTTCGGCCACGCACTATGCTGCAAAAGAGACGTCCAGCTTCACACGTCGTAATCGACGACCTGGCGGCATTTTGATCGATAAGAGCCCGTGTTGGGGTAGAGCGACCACCTGGGTGAGCAATGACGCAGACTTTGGCTGTCATCTTAGACCACAGCTTTTCCTCAGTTAACGGGTGGAGCCACGTATTGTGATCCTGCATACATTGTTTGCACCGGTCAATGCTGCGGCAATTTACCTGGCGGTGAGATTGCGCTAAGCAATTGGTACACAGACCATATTCGGCTACGACCCGGAGCTTCTCTTTTATCGTCATAATTTGGAACCGGGAACACCGCCTGATAGCGTGCAACTGGCTGCATAAGACACAACTATAGTTGGTATTAAAAAGGATTTGCATGGTAGTGAGCTTGAAGAACATTGAGACGTGTTACTTAGCATCAAATTTAGGTTGTACGAATCAAATGAGTGGTAATTAAGAGCTACGATCACACTGAAATACTTGACAAGAAAAAGAGGGGGATGGAGAAGTACGTGGTAAACGAACCATTTTGTGAATGGGCCGTGAAGTGAGGACAAAGGCCAAGAGTTAAGACATGCTTCTATAGTGGCGAGTAACAGCGAAAATTCCTCAAAAGTGAATTTAAGCTGACTAGCTTCCTTATGTGGATTTTTAAGCTTTTAACGCCTGCCTCCCATAGACCACTATATGTGGGGCGCAGCAGGAATAAAATGCCACGACAGCTTTTGATGTCCGTATTTAGTGACGGCATCTTCCCGAAATTCTTTTACCATTGTCGGAAAAAATCTTATTTAAGCAACCCCGCCGAGACACAAATCGAGCCAAGGCAGCTAGGAACGGGGGAGTAGAAAGATAACTTACAGCTTCCAAATGCAGAGCTTGAGTCGTAAAACAGACGAAAACGCATACATAGCCCTTGATAATTTTGCTGTATCTCTCTGTAAAACTTTTGATTTCAAAAGGGCCAGCGCAATCTACCCCCGTATTAATGAAGGGCCGATTGAATGTAATCCTCTCGTCAGGGAGCCATGGGTGTGCTCCCTTGACCTTGAAGCTTTTTCCTATATAAGACGCAAGCTTTGCAATTATGAATGCAGGTCCTTATTAAATTTTTCGCTTTAAGGATCCAACATTCTTGGCGGATTATATTTAGCATGACCTTGGGCCACAATGATAGGCCATTTTATGTATGAAGTCGACGTATAGACGAGCTAAGCGACTACTGTAAGGCAGTATCACAGGGCGGCGTTCATGATAAGATAGGCTTTTTGTTGAACCCGGCCGATCATTAGCACGTATTACGCCATTTTTATCCAGAAATGGAGTAAGAGTGATAATAGGGCTCCTTGGATTTATTTTCCATTTTTTTGACAGGCAATTGTATTCTTGTTCGAAGTGTGTCCTTTGAGACGAGAAGAACAAACAGTTTCGTACAAAGGACAGTTCTTCGGCTGAAATTCTTAATGATTCATATCGAACTGGACTCAGGCGCTTCGCTCTGGTATTATTCACAAATCGGAATACGTAGACAATAACGTGTACTGCTCTTGACAGACATGAAAACCGATTAAGAATATCTTCATTTTTCAACGATTTAGGAATATGTACCTGTACCACTCTTGCTTCCTCTGAAGTCTCAAACTCCGTCGAGGTGAAAGGCCGTAGGGTTTCATGTTGGCCTAGCCATGGAGGACCATACTACCACATATTATTGTCCTTTCAAATCACCAGGTCAGCCCCCGGGTTGCTAAATCGACGGGATTATGATGAGAGGCCACATGATACTAATTTTTGTTGTCTACCTTTTCTATTATTGTACCAACTCTATGCGCAACATAGATTTTCCAATGTGATGGTGATTTTTTGAGCCAAGCTAGAACTATTTTTGCATCGGGCCATAAATGTAATGGAGAGTTAGTAATCTCGAGACAGGGGACTTCTTTCCCTATTATCTTGGCTAAAAGGACCGCGCCGCAAAGTTCTAATTGAGCCAAAGACATCTTTTTAATTGGAGCTACCTTTGTTTTTAACACAAGTAAATTTGTATAGGCAGTTGTTCCCATTTGAACTTTTATATATAGTGATGCTGCATACGTTAATTCTGAAGAGGCACAAAATGCGTGGAATTCTACTTTAGTGTTGGAAGAATATCTCCACAAGGGAGATTGTGCAACATTTGTTGTATTAAGATTTTTGTCCTAACTACGACTGGAGCGAGCCAATCTAATGAATCAAATAATCGTGCAAAAGTAAAATAAAATAAAGAAAGTACTTCTCGTCTTGTGTAAGACTGCTTGAGCTTAATTTTTTTCTGTTGCAAAGTAGAATTCGTCTGCTGCTGCATTCTATCTCAGTCCAAGAGTTTTCGTTGAACTGTCATCTAAACGTAAAAATGACTCATTCAGCAAACTTTCCTGGGGCAATCCTTTGAGAATTTCAGTACAATTTGATGTCCATTTATGTAATTCGAATCCGCCACATTTTAAAATTGAAATTAATTGGTCACGAGCTATTATAGCCTCCAAAAGTGTATGGGCCCCAAATAGTACATCGTCGACGTACATAGACGTAAGTAAAGTTTTGGCTCCAATCGGAAATCGTCTTCCTTCATCCTTTACCAGTTGCTGAAGAGTTCTGAGAGCCAAATATGGGGCGCAATTCACACCATATGTGACCGTATTAAGTTGATATTCTTTTATTTCTTCATTCTCAGAGTTGCGATATAAGAATCTGCCTATATATTTTTGTAATGTCGCCACTAAAGACATATTTGTACAGACGGCATTTTGTTACAAGCGGCACTAAACTATTTTGTAGTGTGGGTCCTACATGTAAAATGTCATTTAGGTTCATGCCATTGCATGTGGGGCTTGAGGCGTTGTAAACTACCTTTAATTTGGTTGTCGTACTGTCCGGTTGATAGTTGTGGGTGGGCGGGTGTTTCCTAGGATGCTTTGTACCGCTTACCCCTAAAACGCAAGCCTGTCTACCCGATCCTGTAATTAAGCAGACAAAGGGTATGATGCTTGCGTACAAAAACAAAGTAGTGTGACCTTGTGCCAGGCGCCCTAGGAAAAGGTGGATTATGTCTTGGGATTCACCTATAATATGACATCAAACTGACCTTGGAACTCGTTTTTCGAAAACCAAGTAAAGGGGAGAGTCATAGTTAAACAAGACACATCCTGGCAACAGGTGCGGTTATAGAGAAGCCGTCGGGAGGTATCAGAAGATTTATCTTTTCCGTTAATATAGTTGTATGACCAGAGAGATCTTGTTAATGGACTATGATTGGAGCATAGTGTGCTTTGCTGTGTTGATATTCTCTCCTCGGACATTGAAAATCTATGCCGTAGACTATGGATTACCAGTTCCATGCGAGGTATGATAAAGCAAAACTGGAGTAGCTTGTCTGCGAAACCCAGACTAGAGGGTGTTTCTCTTCTGGTAGCACGGGTGACCAGGGGCCCAAGGAACATTGTTCCTTCTGGTCAATGGTGTTGGACCCCTAGTGGGAGCATCGTGCAGGCTGTGGTTGCCCGAACAAGTGTTTTCAGTGCTTTTGCGTTGCTCACGCGTTGGTGAAGGAAGGCATTAGCTTAGAAAACACTGTTCATGTCTATCCGAGGTCTTCCTAGATACCTCAACTCCTACCCGGAAGGTAGCTCACTTCATACCAAGTGACTACAAAGGTACTTTGGCCGAGTGAGGGAGTGGGACCTGAGGAAGCTTTTCCAAGGGACCTACTTCCAATCTCTGGTGGTTTGGCTAATCCTTCGGGATTAGTTTGAGTACCCCAAAGGGGCGCTTGTTAGAAGAAAGAAAGAACATATAACCAAGAAAAAAATGATGGAAAACAGCACCTGTGTGATGGCACACCTTGAGTAAGGCTTTCACAGCGAGACTCATGTAAAACCTACACATTTGATTTGTCCGGTTTGTAGACGGCATCATTACTTCGTGCCTGTCAGAATTGCTATTGAAGGGCAAACTAACTATATATCGTCCTTCTGAGTTTCTCACTGTCGTAGAAAGGTAGATGTTCTCACACTCCTTATCTTTTTGTGATAATGTGGAGTTATGAGCGACCTCTTCTAACTTCCAAAATTTGGACAACTGTTCATTAATGGGCACTTTTGTGTAATGAGAGACTTTAAATGATGAAGGTTGAGGTTTGTTGGATGTTGGACGAGTCACAATCCAGCCAAATATAGTTTGTTGGACTACAAGAGTTCCAAATATTCCTCGGTGAACTTCATCTTTCAGTATCTTCGGATATAAATCACCTCCAAGTAATAAATCTATTTGACCACTTTCGTAAAAATTTGGATCTTTGCTTTGGTAATTCTTTAACCTTGATTGGGCAATATGTATGGGTAGGTATATTACCAGTGACTTTGGGAACAACCAGTGCCTCTACATTAAGCACTGCATTAGGAATTTTAGTTGACGTGACTGTAAAATGTGCCTTCTTGTCGCATTTGCTTACGACTTCTCTGTTTAGTCCCGTTACTTCAGCTGAAACTGATACAGTGGGCAACTTAAGTTGTTTTTGTATTCTTCTAGAGATAAAACTCTCATCCGAACATGGATCTATAAGAGCTCGCAGTTTGTATGTTAAACTGAATACTTTAACCCATGCTGTGGCTAACATTACGCGTTTCATTACGCGTTTCATGTGTTTGAGCAACACTAGAAGACATAGATGCTTCTGTGGACTGTATTTCGTTCGAATTTTGGTGCCCTGTATTTTGTCTCACATTTTTTGATGAATTTTGTTGATTTCCCTTTATAGTCAAATTTCTATGCAAAAGATTATGGTGTTTCTTACCGCATTTAAAGCAACAATTATTACTTGTACAATTGTCATACATATGTCTTGTCTTCAAACAATTGAAGCAATATCGGAATTTCCTTAGCGCCGAAACTCGATTTTTGTGGTCTATATTTAAAATTTTCTACAAGATATAATTTCATGTGGTTGTTTACATAATTTGCATTGAGAGACTTCCATTTTAGTGATTTGAGACTTTGAATCATTTGGATTGTTCTTGTTAAAACCCGGTTGGGAATCGCTGGCCCATTGGGTATAAGTGGCTGTTATATCAGACACACTTTCTGATGCATGATATCGATTCGTCAGAAAATTATTAAGCTCCTTCCATTTGCGAATTTCTGTTTTCTTTTTTACAGACTGCTCCCAAAGGTTCAATGTTTGTTCCGATAATCTTGAGGAACATTGAAACATGAAGATCGGATCCCACGACTCGATATCTATGTCGTATAATTTAAGAACCGACATACAATTATTAACCTCTCTTTGGAGGCTTTTCACTTCTTGTGCGGAATCTTTTTCACAATGGGCTAAATTGAATAACAATTTCAATTGAGAATTCACCAAAACGCGTTTGTTTTCGTACTGGCTCTTCATATTCTTTATTTCCATTGCTTCACCACTGGTTTTTTTAAACAAATAGAAGAGTTTTTCTACAGGGCTTATCTTTCCGTTTTCTACATAAATCGCGGTGAACATATCCCGAAATGTGGGCCACGATACGTAATCTCCATGGAATATGCCTATATCGCATGGAGGCACCGAAAATCCCTGATTGGGAAGTACTGGAGGCTCTATTGATTTTTCAACAGGAATTTTTTCCTTGCCTTTGCCACGCAATTTATGCATTTTACGTACACTTTACGTGCCTGTGTTCTGCTTGGACTACCGCCAGCTCTTTCTCTTTGCCTGTAAGCCCTATACTACTTTCTTCATATAGTTTTTTTTGTATTTGGTCCACATTTTTGTCAACTCGGTTTTTTCAAACTCTATGCCTTCCAGGGAATAGTCCGAGAAGTCTTCTTCTCCGAGTTGATCTTTTGTCGCCATTCTTTCATCTGCAGCTTGCAAATATTTCTCAAATAAAGACATTTTAAATCCTTCTGAGGACTAATGTGCTAATAATTGAAAGTGTTCCGTAGTATTTTAAGGTTTTGAAGGGAAAAAATCTTTTTCTGAATGATTTTCGGACCACTTTAAACTGAATTTTTTTTACCGAGTTTAACAAAATCAACAAATTTCTCCACTGTTTGTACTTTTGATGTATGGACACTTTGACTTACCGGTGATATTTGCCGGAGCCGGTGTTGGAGTTGCTGGTGTAGTCGTCGCTGCCAGAAATGCTGTTGCCGGAGCTGCTGATGCCAGTGTTGTTGTTGCCAGAAATGCTGCTGTCGGAGATGCTCACGCAGGTGCGGTTCCTGCCGGAGTTGCTGATGCCGGAGACACAGTTGCCGGAGCTGCGGCTGCCGGAGCTGTTGTTGGCGGTGAGGATGCCGAGTTGATGGGTGAGGCTCTTTATTTTGAGCCTCCACCAAAGCCAAACCGCAAAAAAGAAACCACTCTATTGGTTTTAAATATTTTATTTTGTAATGGCGAGCGACTTTGTCATAAAGAAATTAAAAGATGCAAGTCGGAACTGTATAGATGACGATTGATTTGATTTTGCCGATATATAAGATTTCACACTGACCGAGCAATCAAATTGCTGTGCAACTTTCTGAATTAGTCACAATTTCTCAAAATAAATTGCCGGCTGTTTGTTTAGAAAAGTGTTTGGTTCGTCGTAAATCTCATATGCGTGAAACTCATTCTCTCTTCTGGATCTATATTTGTAGATTAAAGGTTCATAAGCTATGTAGGTTTTATTTACAAAATTGTCGCATTGTTGTTGGAGTTTTTCACCAATTTCCTTGTTCATAAGTACCGTACGATGATTGTCGAACTAACGCTCTGGAATGCCCCAGTTATGCTTTAAATACGTAAATTGACAATCTTGCACTATAAGTGACCACGCTGCATCAATGTTGGCTTTCTTTGATGGTGTTGAGGCTACCCACATTAAGTAGATATGGATCATAACATCATGGAACACTATAATATAATGATGCATACCAATGTGAATATGAATTGTTTTATTTACTCATAAGCCGTGAAAAAAACCAACATTTGAGTCATGCAGAAGTTCTTAGCATTCCTATTCATCCAGAAATAATGAACGGGTTTCGCCACATGTGCTTCCATTGTAAAACAATCTTCATTTCAAAAGCGAATGTTTTTGACTTCAGTAACAAAAACTAGCAACTCTAATATAATCTTATGTGTAAAATTTAACTAAGCTAAATCAAGAAATTGTCCATGTTCGAAACAGAATCTCTTAATTGATTTCCAGTTTTAAAAGGAAAAGTAGAAAGTAATAAACTATTATCTTTTAGAGCTTTCAGGCTGCAAGAGACTTATATGATGTTTTGTTTTTGACCGCTATTTTAAGTTTGTACGCCAACATAAGTAGTTTCCCCCATATCTCGAATCCCAGAAGTTTCAGTTACTGTTACCAACTTAATTTTTATCACAGAATGCCGATTTTAAATGTCAATATTTTTTGCTCATTTGTCATACTCAAATAAAGAAGAAAAATAAATGAATGCAAGATTTTATATTTGTCTATTGCAATTTGAATGAAATATTCGTATTTTATATCTAGCAAATAGCTTTTTTGTTCCATTCCATTTTGGGCCAATCTCTCAATATTTATCACTTTTCTACGATAAGAAACGAATACAAATGTTAGCGCAAAATCGCAGCATACTTTTAGTTGCAAGCAAATCATGTCGTAGAAAGCTGGATACATTTTCATTTCAGGGTTCAATTCTCAATTTATTGAGACTTCTAAACAATTGATCGGCGAAATTAATAACTTTCATTACAATGCAAACTTAAAACTATGATTGTATTATCTTAATATTCTTGCTATTTGAAATATCGTCTACACGCTTCGTTCAAATATTTTAAAATACATACATGTGTAATTGTTAATACTAAATTTTAGTGTTTGCTCTCGGTAATTTGGTAAATGTTTGCACGGTATACGCATTTTGCATGCTTTAACTTAGGCCATTAATGTGAATAATATAGAAATTTGAAACAAACTAAATGTCGCTAATATTTGATGCGAAGATATATATGACGCCCGAAAGTATGCTGTGGTATTATTTTGCAGAACATTTCCATTGAGTTCATATAGCTAATAAGTGCCCAATAGCATGGACTTGAACCATAATGACATCGGGCTCTATACAACAAGAAAAACTCGCTTTGAGACTCTTATGGGTCTATTACGGAAGGCAACCAAACTTCAGTTGCGTTGTCAGCTGGCAACGCAACCAAAATAATAATTGGTATTATGTATGGCAACTGTTGGTAGTTGCCGTCGATAATAGTGTTTTGCCATTTCGGCAACTGAAAATATTGTAAACAAACAAAAAGTGCATACAATTATGTACGATGATTAGCTCTGTTGAACTTTTTTTTGACCAAGAAAACGATGTTCAGGACGTGGCATCAATTAGAAGACGTTTGAGAGACCATTCGAATCCATTAGAATTGCCAAATGCACTGTAAGTAGATGTTTTTTTGTGTTTAAAATAATTCACAGTAATCAACTGATTTTCTTAGTTTTAAGGCATATTTTCGTCTTCCAAAATATGCCGTTGAATACTTAGTAGAAACATTAAAACCTGGTCGGTGGTGCTTTTAGTTTCCCCAAACAGCCGGATTCCTCGTGCTAAATTTGGGTTAGCTTCCACTTGAGCAATTAACATTTCAAATTGTTGTTTGCTTGTAATTTTAACCATCATGGAAGCCTACAATTACACAAAAACACTCATTTATGTTGATATTATCACTAATTTATTTAAAAAATGTATTTTAAAAATGTATTTTTTATATACCAAATTTGTTCTCTACACCACACAGCAGCAACCACAACTAACTAGTTGCCGCAAAACACATGTTAAGGCAACTGAGGTTGCCATCAGTTGCCAACCGTAATGCAAATTTGGCAACTGGCAACGCAACTGAAGTTTGGTTGCCTTCCGTAATAGACCCATTAGATCCAAGAGCTAGTTAGAATCTTTAATTTATTCTCTTCTAAGACTTAAGCAGATTATCTGAACGGACAATTAGAACACATGGAAAATGCTGCTAATAACATCGGTTATAAAAATCACAAGGGCAGATGTAAGCGTAATTCGTAATTGATTTCACAATTAACCCAGCGTTAATGGAGACTTGCCATGCACGAAAACAAGTACGAAAACAAATAGAAAATAGTAGAAAAACATCTCTACAAAATTTTATTGGCAACAACAATAGTTCGCCAACACAAGTGCTGTTGGTTGTCTTCTATACCTAATATTAATGGATTGTGGCAAATGAAATATGAGCAGAGTATGGAATTTACTTACCCAAAATTTGGATTTTGCTTATTTTGTATAATTTTCAGATTTATGCAAGAACAAATACACGACAGGAAATAATCGAGTTTGAGTACATCATCCATCCGTCGTTACATGAAAATGATGTATAGCTTACTGACTTCTTTATGCCATTTTGTTGTTTTTTGTTAACATTATTGATGTTTTTCGTTAGCAAAGTGCTTGAGCCGACAATATGTACTCAATATGGAATTCATAAATGTTGTTATTGTCGAGAACACTTTGGAAATTAAACTCTGAGTTGCCACCTAACTTTGTTATTTGGTTAAAATAAGCGCACCCTGTCAGGTGATAGTCGTTTAAGGCAATAAATAGCAAAGGAAAAATATTGAAACCAAAAAAAAAAAAAAAAAAACTATAAATAATATGAGACTGAGAAAACTTGTTAGCTGAAGTTGCCCCATTTTCTAAGATGGCAACTGCTACTTTTTGCATTTATATTTTTGTGTGGAGTGGTTAGTACATGCGACTATCGTTCCCATGATCCCGAGTTCAACTCCGAATACAGCTATTTACCATTATTTAATCGGCAGTCACCACGAGATGTCTGACGAACATTTCGAGTAGTCGAGTAATCGGCAAGTCTGGTAAATGCGTCAAACTATGTCGGTGGGCATCGTCGTTAAACTGTACCTATAGGTCCCGCTGAGTGAGTCTAGAAATTGAAAGCGTGTAAGCTCAATGAATGCAAGAAGCTTTTTCATATCTCATTCATGGGATGCAAGGGAATTTGTTTATTGTTTTTAATGTCAAATTGGAGTGCAGTACAAAAACTGAACGCACCTATAATTGGCTCTTTAATTTTAGGCTGCTGTTCGTTTTTTAAATAATATTTTGAAATTACGAGCTGTTAGTATATATGGACTGTTAGAGATAGGGATGCCCATAAAATAAGCTGAGAAGCAATAAATCTTATGTAAAGAAGACAGTGTTAATAGAAAAACTTATTTCAGGACAAATCAATCATCTGCTTATCGACCTTCGAAGGATTTCAAGCCAATGTGTTCGAGTTATTAGTCACTTATGCTATGTTCATACAAAAATTACATTGAAGTTTGGCTGATAAAAATAGTTTAAACTAATATTGTGCAGTACTTCATAATTGAAAAAAGTTCAATAGGCATATGAGATTGCTTCAAGGATCTACAGATGGTCTTCTGTACCCGCGTTCACGTTATATTCCAATTATCCGGTCACCCATTGTGTCCTTGGCAAGAAGTCTTAAATAATGAAAACAATTGTAAGTTCAAACAATCGCAATGAAAGTCCTAAGTAAACTTTCTCACTACTTTGGTGGCTTTATTAGTGTCATTAAAAAATTGTGCTGAGAAAGCAACTTTTTCCTCTGTCTTTGCGGTCCTTCTCTGGATATTGGTATTGTTGGCGACCAGAATTATGGGCGAACCCGTAAGAGACAATAAAATGTTAGTCTATTTAATTGGAATGTGAGTGGTTTTCAACACTGCTACACCTGGTGCACTTTAGTTGTGGTATTGTGGCCAACAATACTAGTGAAACATAGCTGAGCTATGCAATTTCGCTTGTCGGCCAGGCAAGTCGATGACCAAACCTCTGTTGTTTTTTTTTTAAAACGTATCCTTGTTCAACTAAAACAAAATGAAGGAGACACACAAAGCTGAAATTAACAAACGTCCAAACAGTACTTCAATTACTGGCAAGGGGAAGGGAAACAGCGAGAGGAATCACTTTAATGAAACAACACTTTTGTTGCCTTCCACGACCGAGATAATGATCCAGATCTTGTGGTGTGATGTTAATGGTTTCATTTATGTTTCAAACTAATGATGAATTTATGATTTATTGTGTCATTCCTTACTTCTGTCCACTCTAGCATCCAAGTGATGTTTTTCTTATCTGATGCTTTATTATCTTATAATTCCGAACTGATTTGCAGAGATTTGAGGGCGCCTTCCCGAGAAATATTGTTCCTAATTAACCTTAGATTACACGAAAATCCAACAAGGAGCAACGAAACGTGCGTGCTTGATTTTTAATAAGGAAAACGAGCGAAACGCAAGAAATAATTCTAGCGTAGACAAAATCAGTAAACAAGAAAAACAACAAGACAGTTATTAATAATTCGCTTCGTCGTTTATTTACATCTTGTTTCTAAATCATTATTTGCAATGTGTTTTTATCCTGCGTGACAGCGCCCACCCTCTAAACGAAGATTCAATTACAGATCTCGACCGCTCACCTAATCCTCTGACCTGTTGTCCATCTCAATCGCGTATCACTCGTTTTCATTTTTGGCACATGACAAATACTTTTATGTTTATTAATTTTGGTGTCGTTCCATTCCATCTCTCGTCGTCCTGTTTACCTTTCACCCTGCTTATATTGAGACTGAATTTAAATGTTGTCTTGAGGTGTTTACATTTCTTTTATCTTTGTTTTGCTGCTTGCAGATTATCCACGCGTTGAAGTTGGTCCTGAAAATCCGCTGCGTGTTGAACGTGATCGAACTGCGAAATTGGAGTGTAACGTCGACGCTAAGCCCAAAGTGCCTAATGTACGCTGGACACGCGGTGGCCGATTCATTAGTTCAAGCCTCGTGCATACAATACATCGTGTCAGCATCCAGGATGCGGGCAAATACACTTGCTCGGCCGACAACAACTTGGGCAAGACTGGCGAGCAAGAGTTGATTCTAGACATTCTGTACCCTCCCACAGTGGTTATCGAATCAAAGACTCGAGAGGCTGAAGAGGGCGAGACCATTAATATTCGTTGCAACGTCACTTCCAATCCTGCCCCCATCACTGTGGAGTGGCTGAAGGAGGACTCACCAGAGTTCCGCTACTCCGGCGATGTTTTGACGTTGTCTTCCGTTAGGGCGGAGAACGCCGGAAATTACATCTGCAGAGCTGTGAATGTTATTCATTCCTATGGTCAAGAGAGAAGTGAACGCATTGGCAATTCGACTGTGGCTCTGCTGGTGCGCCATCGTCCTGGTCAGGCCTTCATAACACCCAACAAACCAATCGTCCATGTCGGCAATGGTGTGACACTCACTTGTTCCGCTAACCCACCGGGTTGGCCAGTGCCACAATACCGTTGGTTTCGCGACATGGATGGTGAATTTTCGGCCACACAGAATGTGTTGGCACAAGGACCCCAGTACTCTATTCCCAAGGCTCACCTGGGCAATGAGGGCAAGTATCACTGCCACGCTGTCAACGAATTGGGTATCGGCAAAATGGCCACCATTGTCTTGGAAATACATCAACCTCCTCAATTCCTGGCCAAGTTACAGCAACACATGACAAGGCGTGTGGCGGATACCGACTACGCTGTAACCTGTAGCGCCAAAGGCAAACCAGCACCCACAGTGCGTTGGCTCAAGGACGGTGTCGAGATTCTGCCTGAGCTGAACCTCTACGAAGTGAAAACTAACCCCGATCAAGGGCCCAACGGTATGGTCACCGTACAAAGTATGTTGAAATTCCGCGGCAAGGCCAGGCCAAATGGCAATCAGTTGGTGCCGGGAGACAGGGGTTTATACACATGTCTTTATGAAAACGAAGTGAACTCGGCCAACTCCAGCATGCAGCTCAGGATAGAGCACGAACCAATCGTATTACATCAATACAACAAGGTAGCCTACGACATTAGGGAAACGGCGGAAGTGGTGTGCAAGGTACAGGCATATCCCAAGCCCGAATTCCAGTGGCAATTCGGCAATAATCCATCGCCTTTGACCATGTCCTCTGACGGTCATTATGAAATTAGTACCACCACTGATAACAACGACATATACACATCCGTCCTACGCATAAATTCTCTGTCCCACTCTGATTATGGTGAATACACGTGCCGTGTGGTGAATTCGCTGAACACTATCAGGGCGCCTATACGGCTGCAACAGAAGGGTCCTCCCGAGAAGCCAACCAACACCCGCGCTATAGACGTGGGTTCAAACTACGTGACACTTTCTTGGGATCCTGGGTTCGATGGCGGCATTAGCAACACTAAATTCTTCGTTAGCTACCGACGCGTGCCCATGCCCAGGGAGGAACAACTGATACCGGACTGTGCCACATTGGCAACAAGTTATACGGAGTGGATGGAATTTGATTGCCACCGAGACAACCCTTGCAAAGTGACTCCGTTGGATCAGCACCAAAGTTACGCATTCAAAGTAAACGCCTTGAATACCAAGGGTAATTCTCAGTATTCCAATGAGATTCTCACCACCACCAAGGTAAGCAAGATTCCACATCCTCTACATGTGACCTACGATCCAAACTCCAGAACGTTGGGTATTAACGTGGGAGCCACTTGTTTGTCGCTGATTGCTATCGTGGAATCAATGGTGAACAGTGACACTCCTATGGCTGCTTGGGAGGTTATCGAGCAGGTGAATCTGCAGTTGTCGGGCAATGGCCCCACGTTCAAAGAGACGGTGCTGGATCGCTTGATTGCTCCTCGCCGCAGTACGGCTGGCCGGGCTTTGGGCCATTCCATTACCGATGAAGACGATGATGATGCGAGTATGAACTCGTTGGCTCTTGAGGATGATAATAGTCCCACCGTACGTGTGAAACTCTGTTTGCGCTCGAACCATGAACACTGCGGTGATTACACAGATGCGGAGAGTAAGTACTGCGCAAAATTGTTTTCGGTGGCGAAAATTAATTAAAATTATTTGGTTTCCTCTTTCTTCTTTTTTTTTTTGCAGTAGGCCGCTCGTACATCGCAGAGGCGTCCGCTTTGGCCACACCAACTTTAATTGCCATAATCGTTTCGTGCATCGTTTTTGCCCTATTTGTTGGTTTATTGCTCATGTTCTGCCGTTGCAAACGCAATCAATCGAAAAAGAGCGCGGCCGCTAAAGATTATGAAATGGATTCAGTCCGGCCATCAATCGTCGCTGCCCAGCAGAGTCAGGCACCGCCACCATACTATCCGGCCAGTGGCCTAGACAACAAAGCCCTCGAACATTCTATGGACTTGGCTTTGAGCATGGAAGAGCAGAAGAGTGCCTTGTATGCCACCCAAAATGGTTACAGTTATCATCCAGGCAGTGGGGTAGTGGGTGGTGGCATTGGAATACCTGGACATTCAATACCTGGCAATGAATGTAAGTACAAAGATTCAACAAGTGTCACGCCAAAATTTATTATTGCGGTTCAATGAAAATCGCTAAGAGGTCTTTGTTGGTTTGTGAGCGATTTGTAAAGAACTGGCGAGTGGGGAAGGGAAGGGTTCTATGCTATCAAGTTGAAAGAACATATTAAAATCAACAAATTTTGGGACGATATACAGTTAAAGAAATTGTCATTGTTGCATAGATAATTTTTTTAATAGAATAATGAAACACAGTAGTTCATTCAAATATCACAACTGTCATTGACTTATTACAGTCACAAAATTTATAAGAGTGTATATAACGGCACTGATTGGCTTATGAAATTAAAAAAGTTGGATCGATGTTCACACTTAAAGAAAGCTCATAACAGAGATTTCATTTCAACCACTCTTCGAACACCAATCATTCTTTACCCCATCAGAGGTAAGGGGAATTCATACTATAAGCGTAAAGCATGGAAAGTATTGAAAAATGACTACTGGACGATTCCTTAAATGGCCGCATAAAACATTCAGAATAGTCTGAAACAGGAGAGACAATAAAATTGTATTTGATTGGTTGATGTTTGTGTATATATCAGCGAAGTTTTTGGACTTTCCGCTGTTCCTTCCCAATTGATTAAACCAAAATTGTGTTCAGTCCCTTTAACCTCTGGGGTTCATTGTCGAATGCCTCTCTTGCGTGACCATTTTCGCTCATGATACATGTGACACCGAAGTTCAGGGCAATAACAACCAGTGGATCTTTACAGTTGGATCTTTACTCACTAAGACTGAGCTTTGTTCCCAAAGTGCTTGGCTAATTCGAAGTAGTATTATTCCCAGTTTAATTTACAGGTCAAAATTGTTTGATTTTTTCTTATATTGAGTTGTTTGTTAAAATCTGTAACTTCGTTTTGCCTTTGTTGTTCACTAGATTTACTCATGCTAAATTCGCTTTAAGCTAATGGCATATTGGTTTCAAAACAAATGTTACACCAACATTTTCATAATGTTAAAACACTTTGTCTAATGCCTTTTTTGATGTCGTTTAACTTTATCAATGTCTCCAGACTTTGCGTTCATTAACATCATCGAATAGGTATGCGTCGATCTGATTTTAATCGATATTTTATTGGATTTGGCGTATCGAATATGTATGTGGCCAAATGTTGATTTGCTTGATCTAATGCCACACAGATCGTTAAATCCGGCTTATTTCTAACAGAATATGCTTGAGATGAGAAACTTCGTTGATAGTTGATACATCGTGTTGTTTAGATAAAACATAAACCACTGACATTTCAAACAGCAGGCGAGATGTCGAGATGGGTCTATTCATGTACATTGTCAGCTCATCGGTCTCAACTTTAATGGTGAATCAATGATGAACAGTTACATTCCTATGGCTGCAGGTGAATATGCAGTTGTCGGGCAATGGTCCCATATTCAAGGAGACAGTGGTGGATCGCTTGATTGCCCCTCGCCGTTCCATAACCGAAGCAGACGATGATGATGCGAGGATGTACTGACAATTCACAGATATGTAATCTTCATACTTTTGGTTTTGTTTCTGTCGCGACTTGTTTTCGCGATTTTATCATTCATTGGACATAATAAATTTATCCTCGCAGTCTTCGCATGATTAAAATTGTCAGTTTTTCTCCGTCACTCCCAATCTATCAAACTAAGAAATGAAAGATTTTTTTTTGCGCACAACTATACCAAACTCTCGTATTATATTGCAAAAATGCATGTAAATCATTGGTCCAACTTTCAGCTCCAAGTTTCTTATGTAACAGCGACGCACACAGGATTTTTTAGTTGAACCGGTCGACCAACCCGAATGAACACTCTAGCTTTGAATAATATAAATTTTTGAACCGATTATATTGCCCGCATCGTAACATTCCCATCATTAATCACAGACTCAGGACTTTGTTTCTTTCTTTCGTCATTTCTGCTTAAACGGTATTAATGATTTTTCCCATTTGCTTCCTATTTCCGATGCAGTCTCAGTGGTGGAGTCGACGAGTTTCCATCAGATTTTTTTAGAGACAGCACTTTTGCACTTCGTATGAACAGCTGACGGTCTGGCTAAAGGTGTAAGACGGAAAAAGTGAGATAACCATTTATTGTCCATCGTTTGCCTTATGCCAGTTTCACGCGTGTAGAGTTTAATGAATCCTTTACATGGTAGTGGTTGCATGCACGGGGCCATTCACACATTATACCACAGTAAGCTTGGCTGTGTGTATTGGTGAATGTTGCATATGGGATGCCGTTATATGCACTGCTAACACATAAAACCACATTCACACAGTATCCAATGTTGTGTCTCTCCGAGTGGGCAAGTGAAGACAAACATCGTTGCGTGTGTGCGTGTCTGGCAGAATAAGTGTGTGTATACGTATGTGCAGAAGGAGAGTAAATGATTGGGTAGATTTTGCGGTTTTACGCATTTACAATGTTTCACCAAAAACAATTCATTATTAATTGTTGCCTTTGTTTATAGCTCTCTGATACAGAAACGCCTGTGACATTTTTGTTACACACATTCCGTCTTCGTTCACATTCTGCTACTGCTGCCATTATCCTTGCAGAGTGCTGTAGTTGTTGTTGTTTGGCTATAACTTATACTTTTGCAATTCTTTCGCTTATTGTGCCATCATTTGTCATATAAAGGCCAGTGTGAATGTGTGCCTACATATAGTACTTTATTCCGTTATTATGGCCTCGTCATCATTACTCCAGGAGAATTCTTATTTGTATTTGGTTTCATTTACTTCTTCTATCGCCCTGGAATGACAAAATCCCGAAAAGTAAATGCATTTATAGCCGTAAAAGAGAAATTTTAATTTCGTTATTGATCTCTGGAGGGACAGTACAGGGTAATTGTAACGACTCGTAATTTGCGTATTCGTTACATTTCAATTTTATGGACATCCTCAATTTATTTGGCTGCCGGATAATTATGAAAATAATTGGAAATTTTAATTTGGGTTGTAAGAGCAACAATTAAATTTCATGTAATAAGTAAAGAGAAAATTAATAGTGGAATCATTTAAAGAATATCTCATAGGAAATGTTTGTAATATGTGTGAAGAAGAAAGCAAAGATCTTCCAAGAAGAAGAGAGTGGACAAGGCATGACTGAAAAATGGAATCCGTCAACAGTACCCATGCTTGGGGATCTCCGCGCCGTGGTTGTGAAAGCTGAGGATGTAAGTAGTTAATCCCAATGGGTAGTATAAAAACTTTATTATCAAAATGAAGTCGAAAGGTGGATTTTTATTTGTCTCACACCCAATCGAGTTAAATATGTACAAATCACAGAAATGTGTTTTGTTTGAGAGTCGTACTGTTTGGAAACCGGGGGTAACATTTTAACTCATATATTGAATCATATTTGTACTTTTGTGATTACACTGGCGAAAAAAAAGAGTTTTTTTTCTTGATATTGCGAAATTGTCATACAGTCATTGCAGCGATTCTAATATAATAACATTTTGTCGGTGGTAATATTTCCTTAAGTCACGAATAAATCGGAGTTGGTACTTTGGATTTAGTTACAATTTGGCAAACAGTAACACTTTGTGCCAGTTATTATACTTTGCTTTATTGAGCCAGTTTAACCCACCTCTTTTGGTGCCCTTCCTGCAGGTGATCTTAAATCCTTTATAGTGGTTTTATCATAACATTTGAAACGGTCGAATCCATTAATAAATCTAAAAAATCTAATTCTTGCACCCTAGCTGATTATTTTAATTGGACGGGCTCGCCATTTAAGCCCATAACAATATAAATAGTATTTTGTGTGAGGTTGTTAGAATGGCATGTATCGGAAAGGTTGAAGGTAAACTGTCCCTTTAGCATAACTTCTATTACGCAATGTACAAAATATAAAAAAGGGGCAGTTCACCATCAACCTTTTCGATACATTCCATTCTAACAACCTCATACAAAATACAATTTATATTGTAACTTTAGGAATGTCCGCTCCACTCTGCTAAGACTTTATTTATTATAACTTTTTGCTAGCCTCTAAATTAGAGTTGGAGCTGGACGAGCGGTCTTGTGCCTCCCACACAAAATGGCGAATTTGAGCCAAATTGCTCTTTAGCCCATAATTTAGAACTCATTGACTCCATTTGGGTCAGTCATAACATTTTGTGGACCATAACGTAATTTGTGAATTTTTTCCGAGAATCTCTGAAAATTTTGTGAATGAACTCCAGAAAACTAAACATTTGTAATATTTGCTTAACCCATGGATGTTTTGCATCACATGATTTGTGATAAAGACGTTTCCACATCTGTTTAGTAGCTTTTATCTATTGCAGGAAATTCGTTATGGAACGAAGCTCACATGAAGTGTCATTTGAAATTTCCAGATATATCTTTTAATGGGGATAACTAGCAACTCATTCTATCACCACGACGTCGTTTTATCAGTCTAGCGTTTTTGAGTTTTTATATTGCTACGTCTTTTGCCGGTAGCAAAGAATTTACTGTAATTAAATTCCTAACAAGAACTGAATTTCCTTAACTATCAAGGTAAATAAAATGAAATGAAATCGTCCGAAAAATCGCCTCCTATAACCGTTGCGCGCCTAATTAACCACGAACTTGTGTCCATTCCGAAAAGTACAGCAAACTATAGGATGATTATTTAATCGTAGTTTTTTTAATTGAATAAAAAACACCAAAATTTGCATCACATATTAAAATTTGTTATTGAAATCGATAAATTGGTCTTTGCCATTTAATTTTTAAAGATAATTTCATGTAAATGTTGTCCGCGGCTCCGTATCAAAATGTCCATTTGGAATGTCCAATTATTCGTCAGTTTTTCGAGCATTTCGGCCTGTATTCCACAAATAATGCGTGTTATCTTATCCTGTAAGGGTTCAATAGTGTTCGACTTGTCTACATAGACTAACGACTTGACATAACCCCACAAGAAATAATCAAGAGGTGTTAAATTGCAAGATTTTGGGGGCCAACTCACAGGACCAAATCGAGAGATAAGCTGCTCACCAAATTCATCCCTCAACATATCCATTGTTTCAAGAGCAGTGTGGCATGTTGCACCGTTCTGATGAAACCACATGTCAACCAAGTTCAACTCAGTCAATTGGCGCAAACAAAAAATTCCTTATGGTTGAGTAACACATGCCCAATCGCTGAGAACGGCGACAAATTGACATTTCACGATCGTCATTAACACTGGTCGCTACGGCTGCAATATTTTCTTTGTTACGCACTCTACGCGTGCGAGTCGATGGTTTTATGTCCAACAAAGTAAATTTGGTGCGAAATTTCGAGATGACACCACGAATTGTTGATTCACCAGGTCGATTATGACGACCATAAAATGGTCTTATCAAACGATGCATATTTGTCACAGAGCACGAATTTTGATAATAAATTTCAACGATTTGCAATCGTTGCTCGTTTATTAGTCTTCCCATTATGAAATGACAGAGTTTACTGTACACTTCTCACTTTGACAGATGACGTTTGGCCCCATTACCAACCAGTGCTGACAACCTGGAAAACTTAAATCTTAAAAAATCACCCTATACATCTACGATATAATATATCTGTGCATTTCTATTTTCTCCACAGTCAGCTTTAAATTTTTCCGTTTCGTTGGTCTGTAAAATTTATGCAACTTCATATGCAATTCACACAACCAAAACATCCTGAGATGGACAGGAGTTCGTGTCTATGTAGCACCATTATGTACAAATTATAAATTAGTTCGTCCGGCTGAAATTTCTGAACTAGCCTAGTTGGATTTCTTAAAAACACGATCATTTTAGGGAAGTCGATTTTGTATTTTTTTCATTAATTGATGTTTTTTTTTGAAAGTGTTTGTGCTGGTTATGTAAATAATAAAGGAATATATAATAGACGTATTGTCATTTATCGCTAATCCTGTTGGCTACTTTGAACAGTAATATGTGTTATTTCAAATACCAGTGCTGACCCAGAGAAACGAATACATTTCCTAAACTTTAGTAGACAAATTACCTTAAAACTATTAAATCTTATAATCTAAAGTTGTAAAACGGTTGCATAAATAAAGTATGAGCATCAGAGTTAATACTACCAGTCGTAGTTAGTTTGCGCTTTTGGAGTTTTTAAATCTGTTTTTAAATCCATTTAAAAATTGATAAATCAGTTTTAGTCCATCTGATGGTTGTAGCAAAACTACGACTACTTTTACTAAAAATTTTCTTTTTAGTACTATTGCAAGTAATTCATTTCCTCAAATACGTATTTACGTCTTTCTAATTGCAATTGCCAGCTCATGTTATCCTACTTAATCTCTACCATCTTAACTAAGGAAGTGGTACAGAAGAAAATCGAGTATAATGTACTTCAACTGCAATCTGGAGCAAATTCGCATATAGTTGCTAATGAGGGAAAACAAAAGAAATATTACAAGTCTATACTTTTGAACGCTTCTCACGTTTTATTCGTTTTTGAAATGAAAACGTTCGCTCCTTGAGGGCAGGATCAGAAAAAAGTGTGCATTGCGAGTCAGGAACTATTGTATGTTCACATTACCGGGCACATTCACATTTTCGACAGTTAGCTGCTATTTCTTTAATTTTTTTTTTTAAATTTTTACTCTTTCTTTTATGAAAAATTAGTTTGTTTTGTTTTGGTGTCTTAAAAATTGTAAAATAAACAACCAGCAGCAACGGCAACGACAGTTGCATTAATCCAATTAACAAAAGCAACAATGGCATTAGCACCAGCCGCAGCAACAATAACAACAACAACCATGGTACCAACTAAGTGGGGATAACAGTGGTTCCAAATATAATGGCCACAACGAAACAGCTCATAAAAGAGCAAAGTAAAAAATACAAAAAATCGCTAAAAGTAACTAAATGCATTGCAAATGCTTTCAGGTATTAGTGGCAAATACTGGAGCAGCTTATAGGTTAAAACAACAAAATAACAACTACAAGTAACCAAAAGAGAAAAATGTGTCTAGGTGTGTTTGTGTGTGGAATACATGCAAAAGCAATTTGGCATTAAACGAGCAACAAAAGCAGTTGGAAAAGTTCGAAGATGTCATTGAAAAGCGCTTTAAAAGGTAAATTTTCCATAAACCATTTGGTGATAAGTAAAAGAGCGCGAGTTCGAACAATCGCAAATGGAACCAGGCTGAATGCAAAAGTATTAAATGTCGGAAAAAATGTTCTTGGAACTGAACTACATAATTTTTCGTCATTACATATCACATATAAGCATACTATACATGGATATAGTCACGGAGAATGACATATTTTCGTAAAGCGATTACTATTCGTAATGTTAGGGCCAAAAGGCATCGGCTGGTTGAATTGCATTCACAAGCACTAAAAAAAATATATAATTACAATAATAACCACAAATTCGTAGCCACTCCGGAGAGCAATAGAAATGAGATGCGGTCAGAAAATGGCGTTTGATCTAATGTAATTAATTCAATGCTTCTTTCGCATGTAAAAGGCTAAGAAACTTGAATATGTTTTTTCTAATTCCCATAAATTATTTATTCTATATTCATTCTAAAAACATTAATTTTTTTTTTAAAGTCCTTTTAATGATTTTTGAAAACAATTAAAGTGACATCCGCGCTCGGTAACGCATGTGCATAGTTATTCATTATCGTCTAGAAGGCTGCAGCGGAAATTGCGTTCTCGTCTTAATGCATTGCCTTAAATTGTCCCAACTTGAAGGCTTTATTTTACAAATTTCTTATTAAAAATCCACTAGAAAAAATCTGGTGCTCAAAGTCAGGAGGCCTAGAGGCCAACGGGGTGTGACGTTTCTTGCAATCTTCGATGTAATTCTGCCATAATAGAACTGACTATATGACTACATGAAAGTTGCTACAATTCATTGAAATCTCTAAAGAGAATTGTCCTAATTCTTAGGCTCGTCGATTCACCGATATTTCACACAATGAAACTGAAATAGATATTCTTAGTGTTGCAAGAAATTTGAACATACGAGTTGTGTTTATAAAATAAGGTGACTTTTCATTTTTCTTATAAAATATTTATTTATCCATCAATTTCTATTCCATCTCCTTCAAAGTACTCCCCCCCAGTTATAATACACTAGAGTGCTAGAGTTTTTTCCAATCCTCGAAGCAGTTCTGATATGCACTTTTTGGTATGTTCTTAAGCTCTCTCAGCGATTTGGTTTTTATCTCTTCAATTGTCGCAAAACTCTGCCCTTTCATGGGTGTCTTCAATCTTGGGAACAGGAAAAAATTGCAGGGGCCAAATGTAATGAATACAGTGCGTGAGGCATAATAACGGTGTTGTTTTTGGCCAAATAATCTCTCACAAGCAAAGATAAGTGAGCAGGTGCATTATCATGACGCAAAGGCCATGCATTTTTTCCCACAATTCCGGGCGTTTTTTTCACATTGCTTCACGCAAACGGCGCACAACTTCAAGGTAATACTCCTTATTTACCGTACGACCTTGTGGTAGGAACTCCTGATGCACTACGCCATGGTAATCGAAGAAACCAGTAAGCAAAACCTTGACATTTGTTTGAACTTGGCGTGCTTTTTTCGATCTTGGCTCTCCTGAACTCTTCCATTGGGACGATTGGTCTTTGGTTTCGATGTCATAACCATATACCCATGATTCGTCACCCCTTTAAGCATCGTTGACGTCATTCAACAATTCCTGAGCGATGCTCATGCGACGTTGTTTTTGGTCAAAATTCAGCAATTTTGGAACGAACTTCGCTGCTACACGCTTCATGCCCAAAGTTCATGAAAAGATTGCATGGTATTAACGAGCCGATATGTCGACATCCTCAGCAACTTCTTTAATTTTGATTCGACAATTCTCCATAACAATTTTCTTCACTTTCTCAACACTTTTATCGGTTGTTGATGTGCTGGGGCATCCAGAGCGAGCGTCGTAATTCACATCTTCTCGACCTTCTGTGAAAACCTTGTACAACTTGTAAACATCTTTTTGACTCAGAGTACTCTCAGCGTATGCCACTGTCAACATTTCAAGTGTTTTTGAGCACTTAATTCCTTTTGCACAACATTTGATGCAACTTTTTTGATCCATTTGCTTTTTTTCGATGGCAGAAAATCGCCGAACACGCAAAACACTTGTCTTATTTATGCCTCTTACAAACTAACTAAATATATTATATGGATAAAACCGTCAACATATCTTCGAGGTGAGTGTACCAACTTAAAAAAAATAAGAACCACAAGTCGAATGTAGGTACCCGCAAAATTTGAAAATTCACCTATTTTTTGAACGCACCTCGTATCTGTAATATATAATCTACGTAGTGCATAAATCATGGCGATTTGTTTCGTGTTGGTCACACCAGAATTTTGTCTTTGTTGTTATAAGAGTGTAGAGGTACCTAAGCTGGTGATCTTTTTAACGGATATTCTACTTATCCGGAATTCGACCAGGCATGTAATCCGATTACCTTGAGATCATTTAATTGGCTTGATAACTTCATTCGGTCCTTTGTATATATCAAGTTTTGCGACCTGGATTGATAATTTTATATTGGAGTCAACAGTTTTCGTTTCTATTTTTTTCTCAATTTTTATAACTTTTTCGACCAAGAAAAAGTTTTTCTGCAATTTGATGACCTAAATTTTGATATAAGTAGCAAGTATGAGTTATTTATAGCTGGAGAGTGCGAAGTTACTTACAAATATTGATTGTTGACCAGCGACCCTTGGGATTCAAACGTGGTTTCTTCAAATTGTTAATCTACACTGCTCCAACTGTACTATCGAGGAACACTTAGGATTTGGCTGTAATTCTAAGACGCCATCTTCCATTTTTCTGATAACGATTTCGAAATTGATTATATTCAGAGTGCCCGTTGCGAAGGTATACTACTTTGTCTGTTTATAATTTTTGACTAAATGAAAGCGAATGGATCTTATATTGATAAATGTTTTATTTAATATCGACAATTATGTATGGAATACAATATCAGATAAATATCCGCTTCGCAAATGCGAGCCCTTTTTAGCAAATTTTTCATTACATTCTCATACATTTCACGCGGTATTTCATTAATTTCAATACGAATATTTTGTCTGAGTTGCTCAAGCGTTGTTTGCATAAACCTTGCTTTTCAGATATCCCCACAAAAAGAAGTCCGGAGCAGTCAAATCAGGCGAACGTGCAGGCTAATCAACATCATCATTTCTTGAAATAACTTGTTGCGGAAAGAGGTATTGCAGTAATTCCATTGTAATCCTGGCTGTATGCGATGTGGCACCGTCTTGTTAATACCACATGTTAATCAAACCCAAAGCACGCAGTTGTGGCGTTACAAAGTTTTCAATCATATCATGATATCACTCCCCATTAAAAGTTACCGTTACGCCAGTTTCAGTTTCAAAGAAGTAAGGTCCAATGATTCCTCCTAACCTAATTGCACACCAGACTGTCACTTTTAATGGACTAATGAATAATTTGAGAGTTTTCCATTGCCCAGAACCGACTATTCTGTTTATTCACGTATCCATTCAAATGGAAATGTGCCTCGTCACTCATTATGATTTTTTCATGAAAATCGGGGTTGTCGTGGGCGGGCTGTAACATCCTATTGGGATGTGTACGGCGGCATAAATGGTCTTGTGGAAGAAGCTCCTGTGTCAACTGAATCTTAAATGGAAACAAATGCAAATTATTGTGCAAAATTGTGGCCAAAGTTATTCTTTGAAGACCAAGCTCTTGAGCACGGCGTCGAATTGCGGTTGATGGATTGTTTTGAACACTTTCTTGAGCAGCGGTAATGTTTTCAGCCGATCTTGCAGTACGTTGTGGTCCATGCTTGGCGCTATCAGCTGCAGATCCCGTTTCTTCGAAATCATTCACTACACGATAAATAGTACGTCTTCTTGGCACGGTGTTTCTCTCAAAAATTTCATGTGGCTTTCTCATCGTCGTTTAAAACACGTTGGTTTATCGAATATTTTTCCATAATAAATTTGCCACGTCTCTACTTTACGACTGCCAAGTATGAACTGTCAAGACTAATGTTAGCCAAAATGGCGGCAAAGGAATGTAGCATACCTTCCCGACGGGTAACCTGTACGTATGATAGAAAAATAATAAACATATTTATCAATTGTAATTCCATTAGGTGAAGTAATGTAGATGGTAGTCTGAAGATGTCAGGTTCAGTTTCTGGCTGGATCACTAGGCATAAAAATTACCATCAATTTCTAAAAACAAGTTATCATTCCATTCCAAAAACAAAGCACTCTGACTACATTCATCGAAATTTAGGAAGCTAGATTACAAAACTATGTTTTGGAGTAAAGTCGGCGAAAAAATACTCAACACACCATTAATCTTGGCTACAAATCGTGACATCTACAGTGAAAGCAATGTTTTCGCCATGTCGAACTGATTGATCAAAATATTACCCTAAAAATTAAAGATTATTATCTCAGCAAACTGTTTCGAAATTTTCGACGGATTTTATCCAACGACTAAAAATAACAGTTTACAAGTCGTGTGAATGGAATTCCGGTTGTTAAAAATGATTACGACCTCCTCCTATAATATTATGATCGCGTTGATAAAAAATAGCTGGTGAGCTTGACATTTAAATTCATTTCAATTAGGCTTCTTGTCTATATTAGTTGGATAAAGAAATTTGTTCAAAGTCAAAATTATGCTAGACCTGCTAGAAACGGTGACATATTTCTGCACAATCCTCGATTCGCCTTGTCGGGGTCACACATACAATCACGTTGAAAATTGATTCTTAGTTAGAAAACTCGATGTTTAGCAAATCTACAGAAGTAATTGAGCTTCGAAATTAATTCCTCTGAATCTTTATTTGCTTCCTCTCCTTCGACTGACGACGTTTGATAAAAAGGCATTCAATTGCACTGCAGTGATGGTCGGTTACAAAATGTTTAACATTTTCACATTACCTCTGACTAATGGTGCCTACATTTGTTGCAGCATAATGCAGTAAATACTGCATTGAAAGCACCATTTGTTTGTGATATAAATACGGTTTGGATTAGACAACCACAGTGACCAATTGCTAAGTCAGCCGCAAAATCCGCGCAAAGCGAATTTATGTAGAACTACACCAAAACCGCAAAAGCAAATTGCAACTCTGTTTCGAAAGAGCTGGAACTGTCCTCATACGCACAGGCAAAAGGGCAATCACGTCGCACTGTCGGCGGTGTCTACACCCTGTGGACCATACAGTTGCAATCGCTGGCATGAAATAGGATGGGATGTTTGACAAAGTATTTACTTTGTAGTGAACATAAACTATTTCGCAAATGTAATTTATGTTAAATATGATACAGCTTTCGCTCAAAGTGAAACTTGGAAACTAACAAAAACCCTTCTTAAAACCCTTCTTTTCATTTTGGTTTATCCGTGAAGACAGACACAAGCAAAAATCCCACAGTACAAAATGTAAAGTTGTTTATTTAATGTTTGTAACTTTAAAGAAGTGGTATCGGGCTTTTTAACATTTTGCATTGAAGTCATGGCAATGAAAGGGCCAATTAGGGGAGAGAAACATATTTGTTACTAGTTATTTTGAAATGACTACAGTAAACCGTAAAGATTTCTTAAGGCGGTAATTGTAGCACTAAAGTTGTGTTGTCTTGTTTTCTCCGTTGGTTAACATGGTCCACAAAGAAACGAACAGATGAACGTATGGCATGTCGCAACAGTGGTAGAGAAACGACAGTCGCTAAGGAAAAATGTGGGAGCATTAGTGTAAGACAACTATTTCACAGAAAACTTCATACTCTTCTCTGAGACGGTGAAATCTTTTGAGATATTCGTGTGACGCAGTTAGCAACAAACATTAAAGTGTGATTTTTTTGGTATTGTAAAAGTTGTCGTAAAAGTTACTAAAAAATAACTTTTTTAATGACTTTTTAAAATGCTGCTCTTCTATTGAGAGCCGAAAAACAAATTGGCAAACAACAATGACACTTGATTGTAACTTCATTTAGTAGTAAAGTTTTTGTGTTAAATTGGTTTTAGAGCTCTTTTTTTGCTCCTGTGAGCAATTAAGCTCAATAATATGCTCAAGTTTTCATTGGCCATTAAGCCTAAACATATGCAAACGTTGCTTCCATTTTCTTACCCTCCTTTCTCTCGCTCTTTGCGAAAGCGTTGCCATTTTTATTGAATTAGTTTTTAAATGAAATTGTGGTTTAAACCATAACAAACACTTCTACCGTTTATCCTTGCATTGTATTATATAATGCAATGATCATCCAAGTTTCGCAAGTTTCTGTTTGGTTATTGTATAACTTTCGTTTGCTCCTTTATTCTTTGGGTGGGGAGGTGAAGGAAGGGAATAGGTTATCTGCCATAGTTTGTGGTCAACATAACAATAAGTGTTAATGAGTATTAAATAATTTGCTAAATGAAATTTTCCAATGAATGCATAGAAGGGAATGCAACTCCTGGAATGTATTCTGTGGCAAATAATCACTGGAATTATCTTAAAACAATACAATTCGGGCCAACAATACAATTGCTTCTAATTATGTTTATTTATTCGTAAATGCAAATAAATAAATAAAAGTTCTTCGGTTTCTTCTTCAATACAAAATAAACCAAGATAATTGATCCATTTTACCACCAGCATGGTGGTCAATCCATCATGTAAAGATAGGCAGATTCATAGTTGTTTATGGGGATTGCAATCAAATTTTTGTGGCTATAAAATTGGGGGTTTGTGTTCGGGTCTGTGGACGGCCAAGGTGCAAAAAATGTTATTGAAGATGCATCTGCTAACCAACAATAATAAACAATTCTGTAGTTCTACAGAGTGACAGAAGGGGTTATCTTGCAATGTGTGTCTATATTTTTACTTTAGCAGTTAGTATAATAACGCGACTAACTAGTCGGAATACAGTTCAGATTATATGTTTGAACAATTTTTAGAGAATAATTTTCAGGTCAATTTGCAGAACACTGCTTAGAGGAGCTGTTGCTACACGATATTCCGCTTATCCCACAAGATAGTGCAGGCCAATCAGGTCGACCATAATATGACCATAATATGCCAGTGCCACTTGCAACCTCAAGATTGTTTTCATAATCTTACCTGAGCTTAGTAGTAGACGCTGTCATTCTTGTGAGCTGTTCGGAAACCAGCAGCATGCAAAAGCACTCTCTCATATGTACAGAGTAGTAGAAGCACCCTTGGTAAAGGACAGGTATTATTGTAAATATTGTATTCTTTATAAATAACTCGCAAGTTAAGTGCGTAAAGTATATCTATAAAAATGCTTGAAGAAGAGACGCACAATTGATTCACATTAGCAAGCTATTCATTATAAGTTTTAAGTAAATTATTCACATTTTCAAGTTCCTGTTCAGATCATCATTTTAGAATAACACTACTTTACCAGCAACTCTTGCCTAGGTTCATCAATTCATCTTCTTCCAGATATCGATGTAAATGTTACAGCAACAAACTTTTACGTAAACTTTCAATTCGAAAGCATGCACGTCAACAGTAACAAAGTAATGGGCTTACTACACCCCTTTACAGTATTCGCTTGTCTTGTACAGTATTCGCTGGAAGATTGCTCAAGTTTCTTAGAAACAATCACGAAAAAAGACGTGCCCCTTTGACTTTGTACATTGCAATAAGATTTTGTTTGCAGCGTGTTCATTTTCCTTCTTCTTGGTATTCGGTGGAGGCATCAACACCAAGAACAGTTTTCTTACCTCTAATTCTTTTCATTAGATGGCAACTACAGGGTGATCGTCGGGAAAGTATACTACTTCGTTTTGTCGCCATTTTGGTAAACATTAGTCTTGACAGTTCATATTTAGCAGTCGTAAAGGAGAGACGTTGCACATTTATTATGGAAAAATATTCGATAAACCAACGTGTTTTAAACGTTAAAACATTTTATAAAAATCAATCATTGATTATTTTGACGATGAGAAAGTTACGTGAAATGTTTGGGAGAAACAACGTGCCAGCAAGACGCACTATTTATCGTGTAGTGAATGATTTCGAAGAAAGAAGGTCTGTAGCTGATAGGACCAAGCATGGCCCACAACGTACTGCAAGATCGGCTGAAAACATTACTGCTGCTCACGAAAGTGTTCAAAACAGTCCATCAACCTCAATTCGACGCCGTGCTCAGGAGCTTGGTCTTCAAAGAATAACTTTGGCCACAATTTTGTACAATAATTTGCATTTGTTTCCATTTAAGATTCAGTTGACACAGGAGCTTCTTCCACAAGACCATTTATGCCGCCGTACATATGCCAATAGGATGTTACAGCCCGCCCACGACAACCCCGATTTTCATGAAAAAATCATAATGAGTGACGAGGCACATTTCCATTTGAATGGATACGTGAATAAACAGAATAGTCGGTTCTGGGCAATGGAAAACTCTCAATTTATTCATTAGTCACCTTTGCATTCATTAAAAGTGACAGTCTGATGTGCAATTTGGTCAATAGGAATCATTGGACCTTACTTCTTTGAAACTGAAACTGGCGTAACGGTAACTTTTAATGGGGAGTGATATCATGATATGATTGAAAACTTTATAACGCCACAACTGCGTGCTTTGGGTTTGATTAACATGTGGTATTAACAAGACGGTGCCACATCGCATACAGCCAGGATTACAATGGAATTACTGCAAGACCTCTTTCCGCAACAAGTTATTTCAAGAAATGATGATGTTGATTAGCCTGCACGTTCGCCTGATTTGACTGCTCCGGACTTCTTTTTGTGGGGATGTTTGAAAAACAAGGTTTATGCAAACAACGCTTGAGCAACTGAAACAAAATATTCGTGATGAAATTAATGAAATACCGCGTGAAATGTATGAGAATATAATGAAAAATGTGTCCAAAGGGCTCGCAATTGTGAGGCTAACAGAGGCGGACATTTATCTGATTTGTATTTCATACTCGTACATAATTGCCGACATTAAATAAAACATTTATCAATGTAAGATCCATTCTCTTTCGTTCAATCAAAGTTATAAACAAACAAAGTAGTATACCTTCCCGACGGACATCCTGTATTTTGTTCACCGAAGTAGTTGCAGCAGTTGTAAGTTTGCGCTTAAAGATTTGTACTTTAACTAAGGTGTTGCTGCAATCCACGTTAATAACCCAGTAAACATTTTGTTTCCACAAAATTAATGACGATGCTGGTCTTAATTCCCTCTGTCGCCTTCATTTCCATAGCAACCCGTCGTATGCCTTTACAATATAACCTGGCTCTTTCTTTAAGTTTTCGCTTAAAACTTTGCACTATAGTTAGAAAATTTTGTTTCCTCTTTGACAAAAGGCAATGGAAACATGTGGTTGGACTTGATTGTGTTGCCGCGAAAAACTGCTGGTGTGTTTGCACAGCTCTTTCCCTTAAGTCTTGCATACACTAGCCTGAGCCACTGTCTGATATAAAAGTTTTTAGATGAGCTATTTTTTAGCTGCAAAAACGGTTGGTTTGTGCTAGGTGTATGGACGTGTTTTAGTGCCATTGTAAGTGATTGTTGTGCACTTTCTAAAACCTGTAATCTTTCTTCGATGTTGCCGTTGTTTTTGTTTGCATTGGCTGATGCTGTCTCTGGTGGCGTCCAATAGTGACAATGACGACGATGATGATGTGGTTGTCGTTGTTAAACTTGGTTGGTGGGGCCATCAGTTTTTAAGCCATATTGTTCATAACCGTTGAATATAATGGTTTATAACAAATTTTATTCAGTTAGTCTCTTTTGAAAGAAACTGTGGATCTTTGCAATCAGAACACAGGCTTGACAAACAGATAATAACATTTTTGTAGCTTTTAAACTTACACGCTCAGACAGAAAGGGACAAAAAGAGATTTTAAAAGCTGTCGTTATTTTATTATATACACTGATAATTCGTAATTTGCAATAAAGCTTTCTGATTAAAATTCTTTGAAGAAATCTACTTTGGAAATTTGCCTGTAATTTCCAATGAATGAGTTTCATTTAAACACTATACCTTGAAGCAGGATGGAAATGGAATGACGATCTTAATTTACCTCATTTTATAGAGTATAACATAAAATTTTTTGATCAACGAGCTAATTGAAAATAGAACCACGAATATACTCCCGTGCTATCACAACGAATATGCTTTTTGTATTAGGTGTGCAACTAAGTTGTTTGCTAATAGATGGCGCCAGCTGTAAGTGATAGTCGGTTCTGCCATGACCTAAACGTCAAGAGCTAAGCTCAGGCATATGGTAAAAGTATCGCGTCGACCCAATAGGGATGTTCTTTTTACGTCATATTCTTTTTACGAGTTGTGTGAATATGTATGATTTTGTGCCAAATGATCGTCATATGCGGGAAGTATAAAATTTCTTTTTTCGATCGAAGAAAGCGGCGGCTGAAGTCCATCGAGAGCTTCAAAACGTTTACGGAAATGCCGCTTTAAGTGAAACAACGTGTCGGCGGTGATTTTGATACTGACGACCGTTCGCGTGAAGGAAGGCGAAAAACCTTCGAAGACACTGAATTGACGGCATTGTTTTATGGGGATTCGTGCCAAACCCACTCAGTATTAGGAGTTATCAGCCATGCCAGTTGCAAGCGATTGCATTTGTCGGGAATGATTCAAAAGCAAGGAACTTTGGTTCCTTATGAGTTGAAGCCAAGGGACATTTAGCGTCGTTTTTTTCGCCTGTGAACAACTGACAAAAAAGGAAGGGGTTTCTTCGTCGTATTGTAACGGGCGATGAAAAATGAATTTATTACAGCAATCCAAAGGAAAGAAAGTCATGGTTCTACGTCGTCGCCACGGCCGAATACTCACGCTGCGAAGGTTATGCTCCGTATTTGGTAAAGGTCGGTGTTGCTTACTACGAGCTGTTGAAGTTAAGCGAAAAAATCGCTGGGGATCGGTATCGACTTCAACTAATGCGATTGACCCGATCTCTATGCGAGAAACGAACACAGTACGCCGAGAGAAATGGAAAAGTGATTCTTCAGCATGACAACGCTCGGCCTAACGTGGCCAAGTCCGTTAAAATCTTCCTGGAGACGCTGAAATGATAATTCTTACTCCATCCGCCATATTCTCCAGATATTGCGTCGTCCGGTTATCACTTGTTCCCTTCAATGACACACAGTTTGGCTGACAAACAGTTCCACGCATATGACGACATCAAGGAATGGCTAGATTCGTGGATAGCCTGAGAAGATGAACAGATTTACCGTGAGGAAATTCGAGCTTTGCCAGCAAGGTGGGAAAAAGTAGTAGCTAGCGGTCGGCAATACTTTCAATGTATTTGTAAACATGTTTTCATAATAAAGTTGCATTTTTATAAAAAAAAAAAAACAGCGAGAACTTAGTTGCCCAGCTAATTCTACCAGCATAAAATCAAGGTAATGAAGTCGACCAATTTGTTTGATCAAACCAAACAGTTGTTTCTTGTTTAGTCCAGCTTAATATTATCTTGGTTAAAATCCGTGCATTTTACGATTTATTTGCTATAGTGAATTAATATCGATATCTTCTAAGATAAGAGTTCAATATACTTTCGAGAATAATATAATTTACGGTATTAATCACTGGGAACAATAATTCTATTGGAAACTACGAAGAATATTTTTTTTCATTCCACTTCATTTAGTCATCTGCTTCTCAAGAAGCCTCGAGAAAAATGTGGCAAAGCTTGTAAAAGGTTTCTCCGTTTTTAATTAAATGATAATGCTGAGTCATTATGCAAACATGTATTTGCGTTTTCTCTTATTTACATAATCAATTAATATCATGGACATGGCCCATAGAGTTTAAAACTGAAAAAGGTTCAAATTCAAAACTACTCTGACGCTTGATGAACTGATTTATTTGCATTTAGAATGATGTGATTTTTGCTCACATACGAGGGCGGTCCCAAAACTAGAAGACCTAACAAAGAAGACACAAAAAAGATGGGGTATTTTTTTTTATTTTTCAACATAATCTCCCTTTAGCTTGACATTCTCCAGTGATATTCAATAGCTTTTATACCCTGTTTATAGTAAGAACTTTGAAATTCCTTAAAATAGCCATCAACCGCAGACTCAACCTCCACCTCCAAATCTTTTACCACTGAGCCATTTCTTTAAATTTAAAATTTAATTCATTAATTTTGGCCATCGCCATGAAACAATACTTTCTTTTTCGCCAAATGGGGCCGTTGATGGTTTTTCCTTTCTGAAGATAATCAATGAAAATAATCCCTTGCGCATCCAAAATAATCCCCCGGACACGATTCCCCCATTCGAGCCCACTGCTTTGACCGTTCCTTTGTCAAAGATGTGAAGTTATGGATCCATGTCTCATCCATGGTTATAAATTGACGCAAAAACTCGGCTTTATTGTGGTGAAACATCGCCAAACACTCTACTGAAACATCTTCACGACGCTGTTTTTGCTCTATTGACGATCGACGATTATCCAATGCCATTTTGTGGATTTTCTTCTTGGTCGACCACTATGGTGTTCGTCTTGGCAGCTCGTACGGCCTCGTTTAAACTCTGCTACCCAATATTTTACAGTCGTGAAAGAAGGAGCAGACTCTTCCAAAGTAGAATCTAGCTCCGGATTAATATTGTTTATACTGAGTCCTTTCAAATGGAAATATTGAATTACATAATGGTGACCAATTTTTTTCCACGTTTACTGGCACCATCTATACGTCAGGTTTCCAGGTTTGGTTTCGCCCTCGTATATTAGCATTATTTTTTTATAGCTAAAAATTGGGAACGACTCCGATTCGATTTGAAACATCACCAAATCTTTTGACGAAATTCTGAATAATATAGAGTGAATTTATATAGACCAGGGAAAAATACGAGTACTTATCTGTTATACCTTCTAGGGCTATCACGTGATCGGGTTAGATCTTTACATTATATTCAATATACTTACGTGTGCAGAAAATTGGTGATTAGGTTACTCTAGTTCGCAGTCGATTTCAAGTTGCTGACATGTTACATTTATGACATATTGTAATTTTGGCACAATTTCAAATAATTATTATATTTAACACGCTTTTGCGACTACATTTTCGGTTATTCTGATCGCCATAATTTTTTGCATTTTCATTACTTTTGGCCTTTTGTGTCTTCAGTGAAGTGGTATTAGAAGAGTAGCAGAACAGCAATCAATGAAAGCTGTTTTCGCTTTATTTTGTTTGTTGGCTACATATTATTCTAGCGCATTTGCATCGTTTTTTACTTCCTTTTAGTTCGATGTTGTAACATTTGTTTAACTTTCGACATTTGTTATGGGACTTCTTTTGTTATAAGGATAGCTACCTTTACAGTTGTTGCTGCTGCTGCAGTTTTATTAAGGCGTGTAACATTTTCGATATGCATTGGTAGTTGTGTCGTGTATTTGCTTAATACTTTACACTTGCTTACGCAAGTTTTCTTAGAACGGCAAAATTGGCGACAACATAGGATAATCAGAATCCGTACTGATATACAACCAACTCAAAACTTCGTAGAGCAAGTGTAGTGTTGTCACTGTTGTCGGTTGTATGGTCCTTTTGAGAGCTTTTGTTATGTTCGTTTTTCCGTTTGTTATCCAACTTCCGTTTACAACATGGCGGCGCTTTGCTGGTTTTTCCCAAACCTTTCTTGTTCACGTTTATATTGTCCTTTATGCGCTTGTGGAAATCAACAAAAGTTTTAGCAACAACTGCAACAAACTGTTGGTTTGCAATCGTTGTTGTTAAATCGTCGAATTTAATCATTGTCTGCCTCTGAGTGAAGGAGAGAGACAGAAAAATAGAGGGAGATTGAGGAGAGTGTGTGAGTGCTCACTACTTCCTGTTGGTTTATTTGTTTGTACTGCTAGTCAGACAGTGGCGGTTGCACGTAGTTGTGTGTATGTTGCTGCCAAGAAATGTTCGATTTTGTTCATGTGTTTCTATAGTGGTCACAATAAGATTGCCAATTCATTATATTTTGTTTTTATTTTTGGCCATTCTCCGTGATGTTTTTGGGGTTATTTTGCTGCCGAAACTCGTTGTTGAGCATTTTACTTTTATTGCTGTTGCGCTTCTATTACCGCTGTTTGTGTCTTTTAACAACTTGTGTCTTTGTGCAACTTGCTACATTTGTTGAATGCAATCAAGTTTTTGAAAGTGCTGCTTCCGCGGATTTCCCCCTCCGGTTGTTGTAATAGTTAATATTTTTTTTTGTTTTTTTTTTTATTGTGGTTAAATTAATTTATGGCCAAGTGACTTTGGACAATTGGTGTAATAAATCTATTTAAGCATTGTGATGGAGGTTTGCTCTCACTCTGCTAAGACAGCCGCAAACAATGATAAAAGATGGCAATTTGTTGGCAACAATGAATAATTGAGTTGTTAATTAGCGTTTCAAGTACAAATGAAAACAATGCACAAAGACTAAGAAGACAATCTTGGGAGACTGAAAACAGCACAAATATGGAGATTTAAGTTGCTACAATTCAATAGTTCTAACAAAAGCAACAATCAAAAATCAACAGATCCTACACCGTAGCAATGAGAAACAACAACAAATTTTACCCTGGTAAAAAAATCATGTTAATGGGATTATAAAGAAATTCGCCAATAAATTGTCACATGATAACAATCCCAGTTTTTTGCGCTTGATTTCGTTTTCGGCAGAGTCATAACCGTGCACATGGTTTGTTACGGTCTTTATGACTGCAACTTCCTTTGCCTTTAGCCTCGTTCGTTGATTCAAGTGCCTGTTGGCATCGTTATCACACACGTTCAACACTCGGCACTTATTCGTACAAGGATCATAAACTCATAAATGTATTTGTATGTTTTGTATCACCTAAAAGAGGACATAAAAAAAGCAAAACAAACAAACAAATTCACAAAACATTTTGATTATAATAAAAAAATAAAAATAAAATAAAAAACTGTTGTTGCCAACAAAATGTGATTGTAAACATGCCATTGCCACAAGCATGGGAAGGGAGTGGGGAGATCTGTCTCCTCATGTGCGAGTTGCGATTAGTAAACAGTCGTATTGCAGGTAATATCTAAGTGTTGGGGCTTCCATTCATGTTCATTGTGGTTGTTTCGTCATCATCGTAATAATTTATGAAAACATATTTATTATAAAAACAGCAATAACAATTGAGGTAAAATAATTTGACAAACTAATTTGTTTGAGGAGAGCCAACAAAAATGCCAAATGGAAATCTAAAATGAAGCTTTTGTGTGTACCTGTTTAGCATAACTTGTCGCACACGAGCACAGACCCCATGGAAGGAGCATTTTGAAATACAATGTTGACACTCATTCGTGGGCATCCTTAAACGGTGCATGTCTACTTGGCTGATACGTCATATGCTGCGGTAGCAGTAGGAAATTACGATGATGATGCTGATGATACTGGAATAACAAACTTTTTAATTAAATTGCTATGCCTTCAGCAATAGTTACACACACACACACACATGCGGAATGGCAAAAGTAAAAAAAATAACACAAAGAAAACATAACTTTTATTTCACACATTATTTCAGATTCTATTTAACAATGGCGAAAATGCCATTGTAGGTGCAATTGGGTCTTATCTGTGTATGTGTGCATTTATATGTCATATGTACACGGAGTTAGGTGCATAAATAAGACCTCATGCCATTCTATTATCTTATTACAACATTTCCCAACACTAACAGTTTCCATTATAAACACATATATATGTATATGCATAGGTGTTAACGTTTTTTATTAATTTTATTACTCGTAGAGAAAACAATAGAATTGATATATGAAACATTAAAATTTCAAAAAATTTAATAAAATATTAGGAGCCAGCAACCACAATTGTTGTTTTGTGATAACATTAAAGAGATTTCTTGAAACTACTTTTGAATGATACGAGTATATTTTCTTTGTTGCTCTGAAGAGGACTTTGCCATGTTTTACACTAACATTGATTTTGTGGTTTATTTCTTTAAGAACATTTGATTTGGTTATGTCTTGTGGCGTGGTAGTTTAAAAGGAAAGGTGGCTAAAACACCAAAAGTTGTACTATAATTCCTCCGGGAATTCCACTATTTATAACATCAAAGGGAGGAATGATACGGCCTAGAAGCGAGCGTTTAATGCATATTTTGAACGAATGTGTTTCATGGCGATTGAGTTACGCCCTTCTATCTAGCTCGCAGGCATAGTAACTGCTGTAATTTCACTGTGCAATTTCTATTTGGTAGTCCGCAGTAATCCACATTTTCGCCGATTGTATTTTTCCGCATTGTTTGGAAGAACTGAAATAAATTGACCGACTGACAACGTCTCTGGAAATTACCATATAAATGACCAGTTAAACCCTTACATTCTTAGGGAACTAAGTCAATTTAGGTAAAACTTTGATAAACTTAAGCCTAAGGGTGAAAACGGACGAAATTCCAACTGATTGAAATATTTAACGAAATTCGATCCTTCTCTTCAAATTTCAAATTGGAAGTTTGCAATAACTAACATTTTAGTTCATTAAATTGACCTGGTAGCCATTTTTCTCCAGGTGCCTTCCGAATGTTACGTATTTGTATAGAAGTTCATATTTTTCGTTCAATTCCAATTATCTGAAGTTTTGTACATTATATCGTTTTATTCTTGGAAAAATTCGAATTAATCGGCCGACCAATTTATATTTTTACGATTATATAGCATACCTAATTTCAGTCGAATTTGACTCACATCCAACATTTGATACATTTAGTTGGGGTAGTTATTTTTAATTTGTAATTTGTATAGCTCATGAATGTTGATATGATAAGAAACTCTAACAATATTTCTATGTAAATTTATATAAATTATCTTTTCTTCATTCATTTTAAACATAATACTAATAAAAATGTATTATTATTGGTAATATTATTATTAGAGCTTTTAAAAATAATAGAATTTAGATTACTTTCGGTTCACAGTGTTTCAGTGAATTCAGAATTGGCTTAATTATTGTTTCATCGCACTGCTTTAGACTGTTCAACTTCATTGGTTTTGTTTTATAAACTCCCTGTTTGCAACAACCCCACAAGATAAAATCAGATTCAGAAAGGTCTGGAGACTTTGGGTTTCAATGGAATGTGGAATTCCTTGACAATACATTCATTTGACCCACCCTTTCATACACTTTTGTATTCCATTCAACTACATACATTAAATCAATTCTCAATCAGCTACGTCAAGCATCTGATAGTCTTGGTCTGGTTCACTTTGTTTCTGATACCTGTAAAAATTTATGTTTGCAATAAGTAACAGTTTTGCTCCTTTTTGCGCCGAAATGTGTTTTCAATTAAGGAAACTCCTTGCGTCACTGCCGTATTTATACATCGGCACAAAAGTTAAGCCGTAGCAGAACATTGGGTTAGTTGACTTATCTGAAATTGCTGTACTCATTTTGGTACAAAATATGTAACATAACAAACGAGACATCACGACCAAAATTTGGTTCATTTATTAATTTGAGAAAGTTTTAGGGTAGTAACGCTGACAAATTACGGAGAACATACACAAAACCGTTCATTAACACAGTTACTACGATTGGAAACTTTCTAGAAATGATGTAATCACAGTGTTTTCCAAAAATTTGAGTTTTTTTGCGTTTCAATATTTTATTTTCCAAAATCTCTACAGATTTCTCAGTTTTTGTGCCCTTCGTGGCACTTGTATTTCTTTTTTGGAATATTTAGATCTGCTATCTAACTTAAAGTAACGTTTACCTTAAAATTTTTGCTTGCGCTATGGAAGTGAATTATATTTTTTTAACAATATCTTTACTTTATTTTGTAAGAAATTATAACGGGTGGGCCATATGAGTGTTGGCGATTTAATTCTTCAATTTCTCGGTAACGCGCGGCGCGGGGTGGAGGGGGGATATGTTGTTCGCTGCGCAGCTTCCTGGAAATTTAGTCGCCATGGAGCCGTACACGGGAGTGCAGCGTGCATTTTGTGTCCGAGCGTATTACGAAAACAATAAATCAGTGATTACTGCACGACGTTTGTATCGGCATGAACACGGTTTACACGATTTAAGTGAAGTTCCAAGCGCCAATGTGATACGAAAATGGATCAGAATGTTCGAAACAACCGGCTCAACAGTACCAATTACGGTTCGTGATCGCCCAGTTTCTGCAAGATCAGCCGACATTGTGGAGCGTGTTCGTGTTTCAGTTCAGCGAAATCTGCAACAGTCAACACGTAAGAGAAGTCAGTCTTTGGATGTCAAAAGAACAACTTTACGACGAATTTTGAAACGTGATTTGCATTTGAAGGCTTATAAGATTCAGATAGTCCAAGAATTAAAAGCCGATGATGCCAATAACCGACTTAACTTTGTCAATTTGATGCTAGAACGGTTCAACAATTTCAGCAACGTGATTTTTAGTGATGAGGCCAATTTTCACCTTAATGGCCATGTGAACAAGCAAAATTGTCGGTTCTGGTCCGAGACTAATCCCCGACACTTGCATGAACGTCCACTTCACAGCCCTAAGCTTGTCGTGTGGGCTGGGATATCGTCAACCGGTATTATTGGACCATACTTTTTTGAGGACGAAAGAGGGCATGCGATGACGGTTAGAGCGAACAATTATTGCAACATGCTAGCAGACTTTTTGGTGCCAGCTTTGCCAGAACTTCAAGGCAATACCTCGAGGATGTGGTTTCAACAGGATGGGGCCACATGTCATACGGCTAGGGTATCCATAGAGCTGCTGAAAAATGTTTTTCCTGGAAAACTCATTTCGAAAAGGGGGATATTGAATGGCCCCCACGTAGCCTCGATGTCTCTCCATGCGATTATTTTCTATGGGGCTACCTCAAATCGGTAATCTACGAGAATAATCCGACCAATTTAGAGCAGTTGAAGAGGAACATTATTCAGGAAAGTAACAAAATATCGAGAACAACTTTTCAACGAGTTTTCCAAAATTTGCGACTTCGGTTCCAAGAGTGTCAAGCAGCCGAGGGAAGCCATTTGGACAACATTATTTTTAAGTCTTAAAAATTCCCATGCTTCTACTTTTTAAAAATACAAATATATTTTTTTATGTTTCGTAGTTTTTTTTTAATTGAATATTTAAACCGCCTACACCCTTATGGTCCACCTGTATTTCTACATTGTCTTCATTCAACATTTAAATTGTACTTATTATTAGGAAAATATTTATCAAATTGCATTTCTCACATGACGAAAAGTTTACTTGGCTTATACTACTTTCTGGTAGTCTAATACTGCTTTATATCCACCTTGAGTGCTGTCAACCAAGTACAACAATATTTCCGGGAACTTGTGTGATGTTTTGCACAAGTTTATTAGCAACTTTACATCATCAAAGAAAGACATAACATACAATAATAAATGACAATCATTTCCATGGTTTTGATCTGAAACGCAATTTCTTTGATTATTGACTGATTTTCGCTTAATTTGCTGCGCCTGCAGTAGATCATCGTTTGTCAACGGATTGGAATTGGGTGATTACGTGGGAGATTCTTATGAAGCTCTTTACACTTTATATAACAATTGCGTGAAGTTTTAATTACCAAAATAGGAAAACTAAGTTTTATTGAAATCAACGAATTAGTATTTGCTGAAATGAATATTACTAAGAATATTATTGTCAAAATATTTGAAATTATTGGCTGATTTACAACTTCGATTGACTAAAGTGTGTAATTAAGATGACTATTTTATCAAAAAACTTTATTTATTACGATTTTTAGTAAAACTTATTCATATATTGTAGTCATCCGTCGTGTAATACTTTATACACCCATTTATTGTGCATGTGATTCTGGATCCTAGCTCCATAACATCCATTGACCCTTTTTCAAACGTCCTTTGGTCGTCGAAATATACTGAGAAACAATTCAAGTGGTCGCATTATCGACGATTGTAGTAAAAATTCTCAAACTGACGTTCGAAATTGTCAATAGAAAGTTAATTCATTTTAGAAATTTTCAAAATACAATGCGCGGAAGCTCACAGACTCTGAGAAGCTGTCCAATATTTCTTTTGTAAGACTCAAAGGAAATTCTTTCTTTATCACTGGTATTTCACGAAACTGAATTTGATCTTCCGTGAGGTGTTCCAAATACGGCTTGTACCACATATTAAAAAAAATAAAAATAGATCTGTTGTGTTTTCGTATTTCAATTTAAGCTTCATTGGCACATTATTCTTCGTCACCACTAGAGTCAATGCCAACTCCTCGTAATCCTTCTTGAGGGTGAGCAAATCTTCGTGGATCCGGAGAATTCACCTGCAGTAGGATGTCACTGTTCACATACAAAAATAATAATAAGGTTTTTCCAAGATACTTTTCTGCATGAAAATACTCTTCCAATATAATTCTTGATATAAGAATGACCCTTCTTGAAAGACACGGTAAAGTGATTTGAAAAATACTTCCCATAGCGAAAAGCACCACGTAACATTCTGGCGCCCCTCGCACTATTACATTAAGGCAAAATTATGTTGGGTGAAGGTATACGTAAGTCATTTTACCTGACTAGAACTTATATACTGGCCAAACTGCATTTATTGAACACAAAACCATTCTTACTACAAACTGGTAGTTTTTGAAAACGGTTTCGGAATGCAAAACTGTTTACCGGTTTTAGGTTTCCATCGGGACGGTTTCCTATTCATTTCAGGAGTGCTCACTCGACGGTACTAATTAATCGGTCATCGAAATGACAGTGGCACTTTTCAAGGTATCGACTTCTTGAGATCACCACATTGTCTTATATGGATGTGGCATTCGAATCAAGTGCCACAATGAAGAATTTAAGTGTTATGAAGCAGTTCCAATGCTTTTTCTTCCGATTCGTACGTGTGGGCTGATACAATTTTTTGAAAAATATCGTCAGTTTTGAAGGTGGAAATTTACTCATTTTCCAGATTTCCCCCTCCACATCTTCAAACGTAAAAAAGTGGATTGGTGAATGAACACTATCGTGTATGACTTAATTACGAAAGCCATGTTCTATACAGGGAGACTAAAGTTAGTTAGTTAAAATACGAGACTCCAATACTATGGTTTCTTGTCTGCCATATTGTTGTTCTTAACAACGCTTAACTGTTTGACTATTGTTGACACATTTTGCATCGATATACTTTTGCATTTTGTTTCCATTTTTATGGAAAAGTAAATAAAGCCTCAATAATAAATAGTCCCATAATTGATTCATCACAATGTTAACAAAACATTTAACATTTCCAACTGACGACATCGATTCAATTTACTATAAAAGTAAAAAGTAAACAAACAATTTTACACGAAAATGGGAATCTTGATGAAGTTACATATTTTCGCTGCAAGTTTTTCGCTTCAATCATCTGATTGTTCTCAAGTAATTGACTTTTTTTCTTGTGACACCACAAACATGACTGAAATTGAGGTTGCCAGCATTATCACAATTTGCTCAAATAAATCCATTACAAAATGTGTAAATCAATTTTACTAACCGTTTAATTCCTTTTTCTTCCGTTTCGTTTTAGGGGTCAATATGGGTTACATTGAGAACAACTACTCCAACTCAAATAACGGTGGCAGTGTAAATTCACAGGACTCTTTATGGCAGGTGAAAATGTCCGGCGCCGCGGGCAATCAACAGAACCTGATGCCAGTCTCCCACAACAATTACGTCGAACAACAGCCCACCTATGGCTATGATCCATTGACGCATGGCGGCTACGGAGGTGTCGACGATTATGCTCCCTATCCCCAGCTGACCGCAACTCCCAGTCAACATGGTGATGAGTATCACAACTTGCGCAACAGCCAAAACCCGTCGAGACAGGACTACTGTAGTGACCCATATGCATCGGTGCAGAAGCCCAAAAAACGTGTCGACCAACATTTAGGTGAGTAACGGAATCGCACTGTCCTTTTTGTGCTGTCTTAGGAAGTTTACTATCCAGTTGTCATTGCTATGACATTTCAGTCAATGACGTCAGGGCTACGAATACGTAAGTTTTTCTTAAGGCAAATAGCATTTCATATATAAATGAAATTGACAGTTAATACTCCTTCGGCCGGCTCTAAGCAAGTCCTTATTAGGCTCAACATTACCTATCAAGGATGTCGTTTACGGTAAATGTCCCCGATCTTCATTGCAAAGTGTTTCATGTACAGTTTGTAAGTCAAAGTGCTTTTAGATAAATCACCTTAGGCTTCTCGTAAGTCCAAGCATATGGACAAAGAGTGTAATAAGGCGCATTAACCAACTTAATGCAAGAAACAATACTGAGCCTTGACTCAGTGTCGGTGACAACGGCGACGATGCTGGCTGGTAATAGCCATAGTGGCCATAGTGATTGTGATGATAACATCTTTGTGGCTTTGCGCGAAGAGAGGTATTAAGATTCAAAGTAAATGTAACGGATGATGGCCATAATAAGTTTGACTTTGTTCTGTATGTTCATAAATAAGGCAATCCTGCGGTTGTTGGTTGTAGTATCAGCCTCTGGAAGTAAGAAACGGAAAACAACGACAACCACCGATAGCAATTATGTTTATCCTGATTATCCTTGTATTACAATTGCAGATTGCTTTCGTGGTTTAGACACGCACATACCTCCTAGCAAGCAATCGCTCACTCACTTGGGCGTTAGTGGCACTCACTAATCGGTAGCGAATTCGAAACTGAAACCCGAAATCCGGTTAAGGACTGTTTAGGAATCCGTTAGGGCGGTTTTTCAAAAACATTAATATTTACTGGTTCGAGACTTTTTCGGTTCGGTTAGCCAGTTTCACTCTGAAATTTTCTTATTTCAGATACATGGTTGTGTCTGCTTATGGAAACGAGAGCCAGAGTTCCAAACAGATCGGTGCATAGAAGTCATCTCGCCTTCTTGGTGTCAATATGCCTTCGATACGTAGAGGGGAATAATATAAAGATTCAAACTCGCTCATCTCAGATACTGTCCGTAAGTTTAACTTTATCGAATAAGAGAAAATCTGATAGAGCTTACTGATCGGTCATTTTATCTTTTGCAGCCGTGAGCGAGTTGGAATCTCTATATTATTATTATATATATTATTCCCTGTCATGCTTCGATTGATATCGGGTCGAAAGGACAGCGAATTTTAGAGTTATTTGTTAGAATTTTCACCTAGGATGTGGACAATATGTACCTTTATATTTCAATAATAATTTTGTTATTGTTTTGTTTTGTTTAGTGTATTTTTTTATTATATTATTTGAAATATTTTATACGTCCTTAATATAAAGACCTTGATGAAAGTTTAATTTCTTTTCGGGTTTGATATTGTAAATTTATCTTGGATATTTTTATTTCTAATCATATTCGAAACAAACCTTATACATTGATTGGGGTCTTACCTGAAACAAAATTAGAAATTTGATAATTAAACAGATATTCTGTTGCGAGAACCTGGAACGAAGGTACGGTCTCATGTATAAGGTTTCGTTTTGTAACCTGTGATGGGAAGTAAAATCTGCTGAAGTTTATTTTCTTGGGAGAGAAATAGATATGGCTCCAAATAGCGCAAGTTAAAAACGCTTTAAATAATTAAATTTAATTTTCTCAGCTTGTCATACCAGGCTCCCAAGAATTTTCACACTACATTTGAAATTTTGTTTGTTCTTTGAACTGAAAAATTTCAGAGGAAATACTAGCAGGCCGTTTCATAAACTGACTCGGAATCAAAATTATTTTAAATTTCATTTCAGGCGTATGAATCAAAATTTAAATTAAAATTAAAAAGCTGGGTTTTTGAATCTCCACTAAATCGCCTTCCATAGCTTTAATAATTGTCTGTGGTTCTCGTGTTTGCTTTTGCTCTCTTCGCTAAAACTATACACTGACACAACAAAACTGGCCTTTCTTTGTCTTTTTCACAACCATCAATTCTTCATCCATCTTTCTTACATATATTTCGCCATCTCCACTTTGTTTTTAATTAATCATTAGATTTTGGATGTTGTTTGTAACTTTTTCCACAACGATTTTCTGTCGCCCGACCTAGCCTGTGTTGGGGGGTTTTCGTACATCAGATTAGTTCTATGGTAAATTCCAAACGACATTCTATTTGTCATAATATGTCAAAAAGTTTATTTTAATCAATCATTTCATATTTGACTGGAAAACGGAAACTCCAAAGAGTAACTAAAACCGATTACGACTGAACCTGGCCTGAAACGTATTTCGATGGTTGGCCGAATGAATGGACGGATTATTGAATGAATGTATTTTATTTGCCGTATGAAATGTGATGTATGATAAATCATACTCAAGGTTGAAATATGTAAACGAGAAATCAATATTGAATCCTACCGCGGTTGCAGTTACGAATAGCTGAGCAAAAGAACGCCTTACGCCGTGTGGTTTCATAGAAACTTGCCCTTCTCAGGGTGGATCGATATAGCGGCCAAAACTGCTAATGTCGAACGTGGCAACCCTAGATAAATAATTGTTATTATTTGTTCAGTTAGCTTCAAAATCTAAATTTGAAATGTTTTAAAAAATTACAAATCTGTGCCTTAAATTAAAGGGACTCCGTTAAATTTGTCAAATTTGTTCGTTGGTATGTAAAGTGTAGGAAATGGGAGCAGATGTTCAACATCATAGCACCAAAGTAAAATATACTCGTAGACCTCTGTGATGATATTTTGCTTCACATTTCCAGTTCGGATGTCAATTCCCCTTAATTCGGATCTCTCGACTAAATGTTAATCTTAAATTTTCTACACACTCGACTCGAATGCCAAATAGTTCAATACGTATAAATTGTTTCAATACATACAATCAACCACATTTACAAAGCATAAATTGTTTCAAGACTAGAAAAAGCGAAGGAAATCTGAAAATATTTTCTATGTACAACAACTTAATCCCATTTAAAGCCTGTTTTGCATATTTTCTTTAGAATCTGTGTCTCTTTCTCCCTCTATCTCCCTCTTCCCCTCGTCACCCTCTGCCGACTGTATAATGCTGAAAATGCTAATGTTCTTTGGTTTTTGCCATTGGCATATGTCGAAACCATGGTCAGTCAACTCGAAAGCGTCGTTATTAATGCATTTGAGATCGAGCGATAACTGCAGCAAAGAAGTCAAAATTCTCGCATGGACGTGGACTACTTCACAGCTATTTAAAACATGTTAATTTGTGGAGGAAATGGAAACAAAAGATAGAGTTTGAGCATTTCAATGTTAAATCAATTCAACAAATTCCCTGAATGTGTTCCATATTTAACTCCCCCCAAAAACGGAAGAGCTTTTACTTTTCTTCTTTGGACTACGGTCTTGTTCACTCCTTTATTATCTATTCACACATTGAGATGTCAGTGGTAAGAAGCCCAAGATAGTACAACAATTCCGGGGGGATGTTAAACAGCCCCTTTCGGTGTTGCTGTTTCTTTATGGTTCTTAAGGGGTTAAGTGTGATGGGACTGTGTGTGCGTGTAATATATAACGATGGTGTGTGAGTGCCATTACGTATTCGTTTAAAGCAAAATGGGAAAAAGGAATCCATAAAGCACTAAATCTGTTGTAATAGCATTATAAATACACTCTCCTCTACGTCTTATTGGCTGTGGCCGGTGAGCGAAGCGGCGGCATGCGGGCGTTTATGGGGATGTTTAGCGAAAAAGAGTTATTTCTTGGAAATGAACGTACAAGGTTCCTTGAAAACAAACTTATGTAAATTATAAATATTTGCCTTCTCCTTAGCATCGAAACATTTGTTAGAGCTGGCATTTATTTTAAAAACTCCAAACTGGTAGAAAGAATATCAAAATTAATCATCAACTAACCCATATTCATCCATTCATTCATACCAAAAGGATTAAGCTTGAGCAGTTGTTCCGGATATTTGTGAGGGTATAAACACACACAAACGACCACGCACATATACTCATGTACAGACCAAGACTGCATAAATCTTTTTTAAGTGGATATTTTAGCATATAGAAGAAATCCTTTTAGTCCATGAATTGTCTGTTGTGCAAGTGAGTAGTATATCCTTTTCAAGCTGCGGCTAAGTGTGACTGCCGCTGTCTTTCTTATACGAATCGAAACATGAATAAGTGTTGGTTATGTAGCAACAGCAGTAGCAAGCAGTTACAGTCGTAGTAATAGAGTGGTGGCGGTGATGGTTTAGTGTTTTATCTGAGCGAGCGTTTGAAGTACTGTTCCTTTGTGTTATTAACTCATCGTAGATTTTTGTTTTTTTTTTCGAATAAGTAACACAATTTACCTACCAGCTGCCAGTGTCTGTAGGTTTACATTTTTTTTAAATTTGTAGCATTTGAAGAAGTATTTGTTGCTGTTGTGGTTTAGAATTAAATAACAACACAATTATACTATCAATGAAATTAAGGACGCTGTCATCATCATCAGTATTATCGTAGTTGAAACATCCTCCTGGTTATTGTCATCACAATCAACGTGGTGAATTGTTAGCCGAATATATATCGAATTTGAAAATGAAGACATTCAAAGTGCGCTCACTGTCGAAAGTCAAGGAAATATGGTTGTATGTTTAAGTCATGCGATGAACGAGTTGAGAAAAGTTAACAAACAGATATATTTTCGCCAAGTTTTTTTGGAGTAAATAAAATATATTTATGCATATTATTTGAAATGGATAAAATTAATAACTTTCTACGCTGGAAAAAAATTTCCAATCCGGCAAGTGAACCGTAATAAATAGGTAATTTAGGTTCAAATTTCAAAATTGATGAACATTTCCAACGAAAATTGAATTTTATAGAAACATAAACTTGATAGCTGCGCCAATTGTAAATGGTCTCCATGCTCATTCACGCATATGCAAAACCTGATCAGAAAATTATTCATTGCGGGATCGCTTCAATTATTGTTTTAATAGACTGCCTCAATTCAGTCAAGGTCCTTGGTTTCGATTTGTACACTTCTTGCGCTTGACATAACCTATAAAAACACGTCAAGTGTGGTCAAGTCAAGTGATTTTTGGGGCTAACGGCAATTGGAGTTTCTGGATATTAATTTGTTTTGGGAATTTTCGTTAGAGCTCTGCATAACCGGTCTGGCTATAGGTGTTGCAGTTGCACCATCTTGCTGGAACCAAATGCTATTGAAACGGATACGCCTTCGGCGCAGTTCTGGGTGAAAAAAACTTATTCAAAACCTTTAAATGAAGGTCCCCATTGACAGTTGACGGTAGGACGATTCGTGTGCCATCGTGTATATGACGGACACACCTAGCTTGATTTTACATTTGTACCAGCAGCATGGTTATGCGTATTGAATACAAATGATACAAGAATACCGCGATCATTGATATACCACTTCATTACACTTTTTTTCAGGAATTATTGCTGTAATATGCATAAATATTATCATCAGAAAGGTATAGAAAATAATCACAGATGATTTTGTTGTTTTACACTAATTTGTTTACGCTTTTGCGTTTTCTGTGCACATTTTACATTTTCTGTAAACAGTGTATGCGAAGATGGGACAACATCTTATTTTAGTTTCATGCACTTTTTCTCTGTATTTTCCGAACTATTATAATATATAATTATAACTATATATTTTTTATTATTATTATTATTATTATTATATTATAAATTACCTGAATGTCAATAGTCCAACAAAGGGAAGTGCTTTACTTTCGTGGCGTCTTGTTTGTTGATTCACCAAAGTCCTCTGGGCTTTTTATCGCACTCTGAGGTTAAACGACGGTATCCGAAATCACAATTATGTGTTGTTGTAGCAATTACAATATGCGAAAAAGTTTCATTTGTGAAAAGGAAACAGGTTTTTAAGTTGACGTTCGGATTTATCCTTTTTCCTTTCGGTGAGTCTAAAAAAGGAATGTGTGTGAGAAGCTTTACCATGTCGCATTTATTGGATACGACGTAATTTGTTTTTTTTTTTTTTTTTGTAACTGATCTATACATAACCACATCTAACAGTGTTCATCTCCATCTCTATTTAAATAACAGGCTATTTAAAATATATTTTTTTATGGTGATTTCGTGCACCAGAGCTGATAGACACCAGCGTTTCACTAAAGCCTTCTGCTATTTCTTTTGACCTTAAGTAAGTACTATTCAAAGGAAACAGATAACACAAACTCTGAGATATATAGATTTAAAGTTATTGCTGAGTTGCAGTTACGTAAATTTAGGCGGTATTGAGATATTATATCTTAAACATGAAAATTCAAAATACATCCAACTTTTAACTTGAGCTTTGCTATTTTGTATATAAGTAAAAATTGTACGGAGGAATGTCTAAACCGAAAAAATCATTATTAAAATCGTAAAACGTCTGACTTTACTCTAGAAGTTGTTATAGTAAGTAACATTTCCTATGTTGTTTCTAATTCAAATTTCTTTAACGATCTATTTTTAAAACCGATTGCATTAAGAATGCTTCATTAACCAAATTTATGGTTTGTTTTTGGTGATATTGAACTTTAGTTCGCAGGGATAAAAGTGATTGTGTAATAAATCAAATCGTATTGCATTTCTTATCCTAATAGTATAGTATTTGTTTGTTTCTGTGATTTAAACATCTATGTATAGGTAGAATGTATAAAAAATTTAATTTTTTGGTTGAGTAGCCAATTTGTACATACATATGCATCTTTCTACCAATAAAAACTATATCTTTTTGGCCAAATTCGGTTTAAATTACTGTCTTTTAGCCCATAAACATTTTTTATTTTTGAAAATGGCGGCACCCGGATTTCATTTTTGTCATCTTTGGTAGCCCAATAAAATCGTTTAAATTTCTATTCGTTATTTAAAAATGTTGTCAAAATTGCTTGCTGTTGCTAAAACACCATTATCAAAATTCTTATGAAAAGGGGTTTTGCAAGCATTTATGGACTCGAATGGGTTTGTCATTGCATTTGTATTAAAAACAAATGGCATAAACATTCAAATATACAGCATGCATATGTGTACGCATTCGTGTGGCTATACAGGGTCGGATCCATTTTAAGCATTTGAGGATTTTGAATGCAAAGATATATACACAACATATTTTGATCAAAGAAATGGGAATACTGTTCGTATTCCATGTTTATTTCAAATTAATACAATCTTTTTGCTGTTAATAGAAGGCCTGCAGAACAGGACCATCTTCAACGCTCCTAAAAAATCTTCCAGCCGAGCTGCAGAAAATCTAATGAGGAATACTCGATAAACAATTTACTTTTTGATGGGTGTTTTAGTATTGTATAAACAAGATTTAATTATTTGCAATTCGTATTCTTATTCATTGTATTTTGTCATTAACAATGCATCTCGATGAATTTGACTTATGGACGGTTTCGAGAAATATGAATATGATGCCAATAGAGAAAAGTCTACTGAGTGCGGACGTGTTTTTAATCCAGCTCCACTAAATAAATAATTTTTAAATAAGTCTAAAGGCGGCACACATAAAGATTCTTGTTGGTCAAGAATATTATTCGCATACAAATCGTAATAACAAGAAGTTTGCATTAACCAGTTAATCTAAACAAAAACAAAGCAAAAAAAAAAAAAAAAAAAACAAATCAATATTAAACAAATAATTTATATATTTGTTAAAGCACAATATATGTATAAAACAACAACAAGCCCAGAAAACAAAGAGCTCTCATCACCAATGCTCAAAAGAGCGCGTAACGACAAGACACCGATATCTTCGCGCAGCAAATCTCCCAAAATTCTCCTATTAATAGAGCAGAAATTCGCAAAACAAAATGCCATAATAATGGAAAAAATAGATGAATGTGTGAAAAAGAGTGTCCATGAAGCAAAACAACAATTGGATGCTAAAGTAAACAAAGTGATGACGAGCGTAAGTGAACTTGCAGAAAGAGTAAAAAAACTCGAAAACATTCTTCCACCAACAAATGATCTAATGCACGAAGTAGACATATTAAAAATGAAAGTTGCTCACCAAGAAAATATAAAAGTTTCCTCAAATCTTCGCATCTGTGGGGTTCCATATGATGAGAAAGAAAACCTTTATGAATTATTTTCAAATATGTGTAAATTTCTTAATGTCAACCCATAAAGATCAAACCGATAATTTGTATTATTAAATGTTATCTATTTCACAAAAATATGCAAATTCTATTACTCAACTTTCTGCTCTTCAACTAATTTCAACTATATAATTATGTCACAATTCATTCCTTTAATTTTTCATGTTGAATGTTTTTTGTATTATAAACTTCTGCAAGAACTTATCATCTTACAGTGTTGTTTGTTCCCAACAGCAAATTACAGCAATCCAGTTGCTTACACATTATCACAACAGAAATGCGTTGTTCTCCTCTCTTTAATAAATTATGAATAATGTTGATAATCGTTCCAAAGACAATACATTTTCCATGATTCGTATCCTATCCAAACAAATACCCGGCTTGAAAATAGTTCATTTAAATGCTCAAAGCTTAAATAACAGAATTGATGAGTTTCGTTACATCTTCACGGCATCCATGGTAGACATTGTATGTATATCAGAAGCATGGTTTCATACCAAAGTTTACGATAATATCTATCATTTACCTGGATTTACACTACACAGAGCAGATAGAGAAAGTAATGCAGATGGAGTTTGTATTTATATTAGAGATGGAATAAAATGTTCCATTAAACTAAAATTTGACTGCTCAAGTCAATTGGAATTTTTATTCATGGAGGTCCTATATATTGTATATATAGACCGAATCGAAATACTCCATTTGATAATCTAATAACAATGTTGTAAGACATATCCTTATCATTTAGTGTCATAGTACTAGCAGGCGATTTTAATGCTAATATTTTAAGGGGAAATGTGTTAATTAATACAATGCAAACTCTTAGTCTATATTCGGTAAATAAAACTATACCTACGCACTTTACGCAATCGACAGGATAAAGTTTTGCTTTATGATCAGCTATCGTCGACCGGATTTTCAAAACATGATATAATATTTCTAATATATGATACACGTCTAGACGATAATATATTACCAGTTAGTTACTATGACTTAAACAAAATAAATTACGATATGGTCTATGAATGTGTGGAAAATGTACAGTGGGACATGATTTATAATCTTGAAAGTTCTGACGAACAAGTTACATTTATGAATGGAGATATTATGGACATTTTTGTTAAATGAATTCCATTGAGACACAAAGTCATTAAGCACAACCAACAGCCTTGGTTCAACAACAGTATTAAAAATTTAATTCTAAAAAGAAATTTTTGCTATAAAAGATGGAAGCGATTTAAAACTCCAGCTCTCTTCTCTCTATACAAAACTGCCAGACATGAAGTAGTGAAAATTATACAAACTGCGAAGGCAAAATATCACAAGGATAAATTCTCTACCGCAATCTCTAGCAAATCCAAGTGGAATGAAATTCGAAGAATTGGGATTGGGCAAAAGAGGGATCATAATATTAGAATGGATATAGATGTCAATTGCCTTAATCGGTCTTTTGTTCAAACAAATACATTACCAGTCATTGGAGCAACCCCTAGTTGTAGTAGGGGAGTGGAAAATTTACTCTCTTTCAGCTAAGTCGATCAGTCAGAAGTACTGGCCGGTTTTTTATCGGTTAAATCAAATGCTGTGGGCATTGATGAAATTAATCCTAAATTCATTAAAATTTTGCTTCCAAAACTCTTACCATACTTTACTTTTATCTGTAACACTATCCTAACAAAATCAGTATATCCTACTGCATGGAAGTTAGCCAAAATCATACCTATACCAAATTCAAATAACGAATTTAGGCCCATCGCAATACTCCCTTATTTGTCAAAAGTTCTAGAGAAATTAATGTACAAACAAATGTCAAATTATATTAAAACAGCAAATCACTTAACACAACGACAGTCCGGTTTTAGACCAAAAAGAAGTTTTACCACTGCGCTTATTGATGTAGTAGAAGACTTCAGAAAGGCAGTTGATTGTAACTTGATTTCAACTTTAGTACTTCTAGACCACAGCAAAGCTTTTGACACTGTAAGCCATTCTATACTCATCACTAAACTCGCCTGGCAGTTTCACTTTAGTAGTACAGCCTGTAAACTCATTTTTTCCTATATTAGCAATAGATCGCAATGCGTTTTTTATAACAACATCTTCTCCAACAAGTTAAGCATTCATAAAGATGTGCCACAAGGATCCATATTGGGACCACTTCTTTTCTGTATATATATAAAAGATTTACCAAATGTATAAATCATTGCAAAATACAAATGTATGGCACATCAATTTTACTGCAGTACAGAACAAAAAAATATTTCTAGCTGTGCTCGAAAAATAAACGAAGATTTGGAAAAAGTATACGAATGAGCATGTCAAAATGAACTAAGTCTAAATCCTTCCAAATCTAAATATATGATTATTTCAAACAAGAAAATTATAGAAAGTGAACTATTCTCTTTCCAACTTAACAGCACGCCAATTAAGTTTGTTAAGTCCTCATCCAACTTGGGAGTAATTTTCAATGACAAATTGACAATTGACAAATCATATAAATAGCGTCGTTGGTGAAAAGCTGTTTAATTCCATCACTTCTGTGTGGATGTGAAATCTATTTTAACTGTGATAGTACGGATTCGCGCAAACTCAAAGTTGCTTATAATAACATAGCAAGGTATATCTTCAATAAAAAACGGAATGATAGAATCTCTGCTTATTCTTACCAAATACTTAATATAAACTTCGAAAATTTATTGAAATTTCTAGTCTATTACTAATGCAGAGGATTATAGTTTCAAGTGAGCCAAAATATCTTTTTCAAAGAATACGTTTTGTCATGTCCAAAAAGGTAAAAAAATTATACAACAAATTTATAGAACCCGTATCTCAGAAAGGCAATTCTTTATATGTACTGTTCGTCTTTGGAACGCTCTTCCTTCTCAGCTTCAAATATTGAGCAACGCATTAAAATTTAAACCGAAACTAGCTACTCTTTATAAAGATTAAACTTAATTACAATAAAATTAAATGAATAAATAAATGTAACTAAAAATAAAATTCATTAATAGTGTATTATGAGTATAAATAAATAAATATATGTTTTGTTTGCTTTAATTATGTACATCGTGATATTATAACTTATGCCACTAGCACTGTAATATAAAAGATTTAATCTTGTTGTGCTAGGTTATGTCAAAATTGATAAATAAATAAATAAATAAATGAATATGTTGTTTTGCATATATCTTCAGATGCAGATGCAAACATTGGTCTTTTGGATTTAAAACTGACACAACTGGCTATCGAAATTTTCTGCATTTATTTGTTAAAAAGTTCTGAGGATAGTCATGACAATTATGTTGATGCAATTTGCCAATTTGTGTTATTTACCCGTCAACAAATTTGTAAACTTCCTAAGGGAATCACTTTTTCTTTTCTTCCAAAAATCTCTTTTTCTAAATCAAATCATTTGCCATCATTATCATCAAATTTCATTCTTACTTAGGCATCGCTTCAGAAGCACTGAACCGTGAAGAATCATTGCTTCCTTTGAAAATTTATAGCAATTCTTCGAGTCCTGAAATTGTTCAACTCGGAATCAGATACAGTGACTTTTAACATGGATTTGATATTGGAAAGATGGCGAAGAATTCAAGAGAAAATAGGAAATGTGAGAAACGTCAAAATTGCTACCATTATGTTTTTATCATGCGCAGGTCAAAAAATAAGTTCTATGTAATTGAATAGTATGTCGAAAAAAAAAATTATTTTAAGTCTTCATTTTTTGGAATAAATGAAAAAATTGCTTCCCAGGATGTACTTAAGTATTTCTTGCTATTTTCGAAATCTTTTTTAATTACCAAAAAATGTATAGTGGGTAAAGCCTATCAGGCACTTCATAATTTTGGAGTTAATTTGGCGTGAATTTCAAAATTGTACGACAGGCTCATTACGGTCGATTAATATTTCGACTTCCCAAATCGTAAGGGGCCTTACATTTGTGACTGGTGCCGGCACTGTATGTGTCCTTTAGCCCGAGTTTATATTTCCACTGCCTTATCTTTTTTACACTTTATGATTCTCCAGCCACATGAATTCGGTTTATATTTGTTTTCCTACACTGTTAAGCTCGTCCCGAATTTTGGTATTGTCTTGTTTGCCTTATCATAACAAGCCATTGTTACTGTTATTATTGTTGTTGTTACTGTCGCCGTCATTGCTGTTGTATTGTATCCAGGCCTTTAGTGACCGTTAAACAAACGCTGAATCTACTGCGGATAGACGAGAGGGCCACAGTGAACGGTTGACCACTTAGCGCTTGTGTGAGTATACGAGTATGTTGTGCAAGAAAGATGAGCGAGGAGGTTAACCGAAATAGACAAACATTAAGATAAATAAATCCTTGGAATTGTCACAACAATTTGAAAACACTACAAACATCTGCTGCGGACTTCAGTAGTATTGAAACATTTGAGATCAATGATGGTTACTGTTTACGCTAGAGATTTATTCATTCATTTCCTTCAATCTATTCTCTCCGTTTGGGAACAACAAAAACAAGTCATTTTAGTTTATTTGGGTCATCTGTAGAATAAACAACAACCAAACAAACATTTATTTTTAATATCTATTCACGCCTAAACGTTAACAAAATGCTTATAACTGTCCTCTCCATTGAAATTATTCCTGCAAAGGCTGTAGGCGTTCGATCCGTGACCTTGAGTTTCACTTCAAATGAAACACATTTTAATTATGACTGAGAAAAAATTTGAACTGTCATAAAAAACAGACGAGAATTACCTATGTAATTAAAATGAATTATTTGATAGGTTAAAGAATGCGAAAGAAACTCTCTTGAAGTGAACTTTGCAGGTAAACTGTTTTCTTTAAGTTTTGTGCTAAAACAATTTGACTCACGTCCCAATTCTGTCCCACCATTTGACAAAAAGAGGTCTTCTTCTATCCTTGACTTCTTCCTTCTATCTATTGCCCTTCATCACAATTCGCTATGAGCAACCTTTGTCATAGTCATTTACTATCACATAAAGTTCCATGAACCATTAATTTAAAACAAAAAAAAAAACTTTTTGAAAGATTTTCTACAAGGCTGAGTGAAATTTCATTTTCCGAGAAATTTTGTATTGTCTAAAGTAACCAAATTGGACATGAGTAATAGAGTGAGGTGGGAGAATGGCTATAGCTTTTGAAGAATAATTATTGTGACGTTTCATAACTGTCATAATTTTTTGAGGTAGCTAAATGACGTTAAGATAAACCTTAATCAATCTCAATTTTTGTTAACTATTACTTCATAAATGTAATTAAAATTTTTGACGGTTTCCGTGAATATCATTTGTCCAGGCGAATGATGGAAATCTAACTTGAGCTGATGTTTGTTTATGAATTTAACAAATTTCCTTGTTATGATAAACAATAAACAATAGTTAAAAACAACAATCGAGAAATTCCTATTGTATGACTTAAGACGCGGGTGAGAGGCGCCCGCAGTGAATGATATCGTACGAAGTTCTTTGCAGACGAAGTGAACTTATGTACGTAGCTAATTAACCTTTTTAAAACTGAAATATGTGTCAATATCTTCAAAGTTTATTTTGGATATCTCTACCTATATATATAAAACTGTTGCGTTACTAATTGGCTGACTGACGACTAAAGTTAGAATCACGAAAATTTGGGAATATATGTCTCATATAAAGTAACTGCGTGATAAGGATCATTTTTTAAAATGTTTACTTTTAGGGTTAATGGTTTGCTCAAATGGCTAGATTGAATCACAAAAATTGGTATCCATATTCTGTTTCTATGGTAAACATGCGACAAAAATCCATTTTTAGGAGTAAAAATATTGTAAAAGGAACAAGCCTGGTACCATCGCCTGGAATTTATGATTCTATCTCATTGTAGAATAAGCATGAGGCATGAAAGGATTTTTTTCGAAATTCGTGTCTTTGGGGAGAAAAACAGCGTAACAAGAGTTAAATCCGATGCGATCGTCCGGATCAAGTGGTTCAATTTAGAATCGTAAATTTGGTATCTTACCACACTTCCGGAGTAGGGAAGTATTACTAGACAGATTTTTCGAAATTCGAGGTTTTAGTCTAAACGAACGAAAGAGAAGGAGTGAAATGTTACTCCCAGCTATACTAAGCGGTTGAATCTAGAATTTTGAGAATTGGTACGCTGATCTGACTTTAAACATGAGACGCGAAATAAGAATGGGATTTTGCAACATTCTTCCTTTCAGGGGTATAATAGAGACGAGAGTATACGAAAATGGTACAATTGACCACAACAGGCTGTTAAAGCTATATTGCTCATTCCCCTTGCATCATAGACGCGCGAAAAGAACAGTTTTTTTCAAAACCGTACTGATAGGAACAGAAAACTGCAGGTTAATTCATCAACTTTAATAGTGCAATCGCCTTCAAAAAAAAATTTTCGATATTCGTACTTTTAGGGGAAAGAACAAGAATGAAGTGATGAATCTTAGGGCGTGCATTCTTCTTGTGGACTGTTCACACTTTAAGAACGGATTTTGCGAAGGGAACATCGTAGATGAGAAGGGAATAAAAGCAATGTCCTCGTCTGGACTGAAAAGGTTCAGTGATAATGAAGTAATCTGTGTTCTGAGCAGAGTTAAATAAATGGAAGAGATATTTAATATCAGGTTTAAAATTTTTATAAACTCTTGCGTTCGAAGTTGCGTCAATAATTTCATATTCATAGTCATAATTTTAAAATTTAGACTTATGGGTGAAAAATGCTTCTCACTCAAAAAAACAAATTAAATGTGAGTGTCAATCGCGGAGAAAATATTAACGTTCACCATTTCCTGCTTTGCGATTATAGTGCACCTTTGCCGTTCATTATATTACATATCACAATTTTCGCAATAACAACGGATATCCTCCCACTGTATTAAAACTTTTTAAAACTAAACCATTAAAATTCGTTTTAACTTTTTTAATATCATATATCACGGTGTGTAATATATCGCAATGAGTGTTTTTGGGTGATTCGACACGTAAAGACTGATTCGGCGTCTAACGTGATTCTGTTTAATCAATATTGTCAATACCGTTTGCGGCCAATACCAGCATTAAGTGCACTGGTATTGGTCGGCACACTGAGAAATAAATGATATGAAGAATGCTTTAGGCTGCCTAAAAGTTATAGAGAATTTGAATTGAGCAGAGTTTTTAAGTAGAGTTATATGTGCGAAACTTCGTGCTCATAGTTTCTCTTGGCTGCTTAATTCATGTATGCCTGTAATCATCCCTAAGTTGAAACCTCTTAGCAAATCTCTAATACAATACCCTATTTCATTGAGGTTAAAAATATAGAAACCTTCTCATACTCACTTAACCACAATTAATGCTGCTTCCGAAGACCGTGTTTGTAATGTTTGCTGTACTTTCTACTTACGTTGACAATGTAAGCGACAAATTTATTCGAAAAAGTTTTTCCGCTCAGATTTGACTTTATGACGATATCGCAGAAATAGGCGATAATGTTTCACAATCATACTCCGTGGACAATTTTTGTTTTATTTCATGCTTATTCAAAATAAACCGTTGATGTCATTATTTCTTCGAATGCAGCTCTGTGCGTATTGTGGACGTTAGTAAGATTTTCACACAGATATTTCATATAATGTTTCCATTCAAAATGCTATACGTATGATAATATTGCTCAAATTACACTTTTTGGAACAGGAGATTTCTTCCAGTGCCATTTTAATAGCAATAGTTGTATCAGAAGAATATCAGAAGAATATCTAATTGAATGAGTTATAAAAAGTATTGGAACGAAAAAGTAGGAAAATGTCGACCAATTTCATGCATTCGAAATCACCCTCTTTATTTCCATTTATGAAATCAGATTTGATATTTCAGTCAGGAAACATAACTTCTTCAAAGTCTTCCTAAATTCTGTAGATCTTAGATCGGCTACTTTCTACGTGGATCACGTATGTTGCGACTTTGTTTAAACAAAATTTACGTGCGAGCAAATCGATGTATCGCATGGCGTTTTTCCATGATTTCATGATGTAAATGAAAAGCAAATATTATTATACACAAAATATCGTGCTCACACACACAAATACACATGCTCTGCTAATTGAAAGCACATGCCATAAAGTTAGCATTAATACAGTACAGTACGAGTAAACCTTCCCATGAACACATACGCGCATATATAGATTGGAATGTGTGTACATAATGCAATTGTGTTTGGGGAGCAATAACCGCTTATTCAAATATTGAAGATAGAGTGACAGATGTGTGTGCGTGCGAAACGCTTCCAATTGTGATCTTTCGAGAGAAAAATGGGAAAAACAAAGCGACTACAACAACAGAAACAAAGTATGCAGTGAGCAGCCAAAAATAATTAAACAAAATTCGTAATGTGTTTTTCATCATCAACGTAGGGACGCCATTTTGCATTTCCAATCGTTTAACAGTATACGGAAATTGATAATTTCCAGTTTTGTATCTATGAGAGCAAATCTGACGGTGTGTTCGTAAGTGGTAACAGCATTTACACTTCCATTCGGCAATGGCACAATCACACTTGTTTTATGCTCGTCAACATTCAATGAAGGTAGTAGGTAGATGTGGTGATGGATAAAACGAAAGCAAAAAAAAAAAAAAAAGAACAGGTTTTTGGAAAATGTGAGTAAAGCAAAAAATGTCTGTACTTTAAAACGGTTCGGCACCCACTTTTCCTCAATCAGTTGCGAATTTCAATTACGAATCAAGTATCCACATCTGGCTCTTTCGAAGTTGAATTTTATTTAGAGAATAAACAAACCAAATCTAAATCAATGAGAATAAACAAATATATATTAACATTTGTTACTGGCGAAAATGTACAAAAATACAACCAAATGCGTTTGGCCATTTCCCACATGAAATTTATGTGGTCGCGATTACAAACGCACACATGTAAACTCTCTCATATACTAATGCTCAGTGATAGTGTATCTAAAACACTGCCTTGATTTCCACTCCAGATACAAACACTACCACATGTACAAGAATAATGGTAGAACATATTCAATACTCCTGTCGCTTCTGTCAATAATCGCTTAGGTCAGTGCCTGACCAAAGGAAAAACATCCGTATTATGTCTTCCTGACACATGGCGAGGTGAGAGCAGATCAGCATCGCACACCGCGGCACCCTATTTAGTTTGGTATATTGTAAATGGAAGATTTATGATCCAATATGGGTTATTGATGGCCGACTCCTTTAAAACATTCATGCGTCAATGAATACAAAATGAAAGCAAAGTACATAAACACTTACTGTAACGTCGACACACACACACGCATATAAGTAGATTGGAATAGTCAGTAAGTAATTATTGTGCAGCAGAGGGCAGCCAGGGTTGTTTAGCAGACAGACGGATGTTTGAGTCAACTTGACCGTCACACAGAACTGAGGACTAGACGATTCTCATTGCAGGACAAGTACATTCGGATAGGAATACATTATCTACGCATACTCGTGCATTATCTCACTCTCATTCGACTTTATTATTCAACGACATTATCACTCACATTCGTACAGATGAAGAAATTGAATGCTCAGAATGCTTTGAAATTATTTATAACGAAGCTGAAATGTTTCAGCAATTAAAGTTAACAACGGTTGTGGTCATTGACTTTGACTCAAAAGAGTTGTCTTCAGACGTAGTCTTTGGACCTTTAAGTGTTTATTTATACCTATTAGAAATATTGAAATCAATATAATATGATCAATAACGGCAAAAGTCAATCATAGACAAAAAGCCTCGAATGGGATATAGCGTGGAGGATATTATTAAAAATTTCTTCATACATGTCACAGCTTTCATAGCATTTATAATATTTCGTCCTTTTTTGCATTAAACTGATTATTAAACCAAAGGGCGTATTAAAAGACGAAAAAGACGGCAGCTTTGCAACAGTCAGAACAATCCACAGAGTAGGTTACTTTCAATCTGTTGCCGGAAATTAATATGAAATAGCTAAAACCGGACGCGAAGGGAGGGAAAAAGTCTGTAAAACATGAAAGAAGTACACACTGCAACACATACATATGTCGTCCTAGGCCTTCAAGCGCAGAGTTGAATAAATATCACACTCCAATATATGTTGGTTTTTTCATCTACATATATATGTAAATGTACATACATATAGTTTGTAAAAAAAGTCTTTTTAAATCAAACATTTTTTAGGAATTTCAACTTCAATGAAGAAAAATAACAAAAAAGCACATTATTAGTTTGTTGTTTTTAACTGTTTTTTTGTCTGTTGTCGACAAGAAGGTGCCGAAACTGCAATAAAAATACATGCACACTTACGACGACAACGCTACAAACAAATCTACCTGCTTTAAGTGGTGTAAAAAAAGTGTTTAAAAAAAAACAAAGAAAAGAAGAACCGTTAGTTTTTTGCACATTACTTACAAAGAAATGAAGTTTTGAGTATGCTAAGTGCAGTTGGTAGTGTTTATTCATAAAATTGAGCGCGTACAAACAACTAATGATCACGGAATTAAATAAATACAATGCCAGAAAAACGACTCGACAAAAATATTACACAGCTGGTGAATTACAATTATTGCAAAGGGAAATCTCACAAAGAAATTGCTGAAATGTTCTCCCTCAACCTAAGGACGGTATATAATGTTATTAACCGTGCTGAAAAGGAGGGTAGGCTTGAGCCGAAACAAACACCAGGCAGACCAAGAAAAGTCACGCGGCGCATTGAGCGTAAAATTTTGAAAACTATTGATGAAAATCCACTTTCCAGCACTAGAGGAATTGCTCTTGAGATTAATAATGAATGTGGAGTATGTATCTCTCATCAGACCATTCGAAACGTGCTGCAAAACCATCAATACTTTTCAAGAGTTGCCAGGAAAAAAACCTTCGCTTTCCGCGGTAAACATTGAAAAAAGATATAAATTTGCATTGACCACATTTCTTTTCCTCCGGAGCACTGGGATGATGTTATTTTTTTGCGACGAGACAAAGGCGATGCTTTATTGCCACGATGGACCACAAAAAGTTTGGCGGAAACCTCTGATGGCCTTAGAAAATAAAAATATAATACCTACTGTGAAGTTCGGAAAATTATCTGTTGTGGTGTGGGGTTGTACCTCAAGCAAGGCGAAATAAGAATTTTGGATGAAATAATGACGAAGGAAGTCTACTTGGATATTTAAAAAAAAAAGAATTGAACACCAGTGCACGAAAATTCGATTTTGTAGACCCAGGAAATCCCGAAAAGTTAAAATATAAATTATACCAAGATAATGACCCAAAACATAAATCGTATACGTGTAGATCCTGGCTATTGTATAATTGCAGAAAAGTAATTGATACTCCAGCACAAAGTCCTGATTTAAACTCAATAGAAAATTTGTGGGTCCACCTTAAGAAAAAAGTCGGAAAAAGGTCTACAAAAAACAAACAACAGTTAATAACATTTATTGAAGGAGAATGGGCCAAAATGCCAGGCGAATATGATATACCAAAACAGATCCATTCAACGGTAGACCCTTCCAATCAGTAATTGATGCTGAAGGAAGGCACACGAAGTATTAGCAGCCAAAGAAAAATTTTTTTCACATATTCAGAAAGCATTTTTCTAAATTTAAAGTAGTTTTGAAAATATTTATTTTACACCATAAAACCTGAATCATTTTTTTAATTTATAATTATTACTGAAACTTTGAAATTAATTTTATTTTTTTTTATGTAAAATATTTAAAAATATCTTTATTTATATAAATAAAAAAAAACGGATGAAAAAAGTTATTTACTTTACATAAAAATAAGAGTTTCTCTTAAAGCTTTTAATTTTTTATAGTGTTGAAAACACTTTTTTTACAAACTGTATATATTTATCAGGGTTTTCAGGTATGTAGAAATATATGATTGAATGTGCCTGTGAAATATCCCGGAAGCAGGTTATTGTTCTAGGAGAAGCGCAAGTGAAAGTCTGTTAAATTAGTTCTTCAGATAATTATTTATGAATTGCTGTGCCCTGAAGTTACATGTCATTCACACTGATGGGCTCATGTGAGGGTCATGTATAAACGACATAGCATCAGAGAGAGAGAGAGAGAAAGGGGACATTGGACTGTGTCACAATTCAGCCCCCAAAATGTTTTTCTCGTATTCTTACTTTCAATAAATAGCTGGATGGTTTCTTCGACATATGTATATATGTAGTCGTATGCAATCGATTCTTTCTTCTTTGTTTTCTTTATCTAATGTGTAAGTAGATTATCCGTTACCTTTCTGAATTTTGGTCTAGTAGTTATGAATTGCAGTTTACCGGTATTTGTTTTCTTTTTTGGTTTTAAAAGCTGTCAGACACAATGATTAACTTTGTCATTCCACTTTAGTCATTTCCATTTTAGTTAGACATTTAATACACTACCCTCGTGTGCAACAATTAAAGTGGTTCCAAGGTGGAATGAGAAATGGCAATTTCTTTCCCTGTGATGTTTGCTTAATCTGTCTATTAAGACAAAGTCCTGTCTGTCTATTAAGACAAGTTTGTATGAAGAAATCATACATGATTTGAATATTGCGTCAAACACATATACGCAGATAAAAACGCACGAATGTGGTGTGTGAACAGTTGTCGAAAAATATCTCTCTTCACAATAGTTTTTTATTCAGAATTGTGATTACTGCTTATACTTTAAACCGTATAGGTGTAATCATGTAAATTGTTAGCAATTTAGCCACTGTTTCATGTTGAAATTTTGTTTATACAACAAAATATACAACTCCAAACTAAATCTACATCTTCGCGAATCTCATCTATGTGCAAATGAGAAGAAATTTAATAATAGTTTTTTTTAAGTTTGTTTTCGAAATGGCGCTTTGTGAAAAGAAATAAGTAATGTTTTTTCAGCTCCATTCTTCTTTCAGATAATGTTAACCCGCGATGCACTGAGAATAAAATGTTAACGATATTTCATATTCAGTTCTTAAATCTGAATAAATGTTGGAGTAGTAAAATTTGAACCCATTATTTAAAAATTAACGTACAAACATATTGATGCACCTCAATAAAAGCTAACATGTGATACTTTGAGGTCAAATGCAGACCTGAAACTAGTAATAAGTGAGTTTTTCAATGTTGTATATAAAAAAGCTATGAAACTGGAATAAGTTGGTTGAGAAGTGCTGTTTTTTTATTATACCCAATTTAAATTTTGCTTCAACAAAAGCAGCTATGTTTTTGAATATATGTGTTTAAAGGTCAAAAAAAGGGAGCTTTTTATACGCTTTATAGGGAAGTACTAGTCCGGGTCTGGCATTTGTGTATCATCAAATTAGTTTCTTCCCAAGCTGTAATGTGAAAGTTTTCATTGCGATAGGTTTGGCAGAAATTATATTTTTTCTCTCAATTCGTTGCTTACTATGAAGCATTTGTGTCAACCGCACTACCACTTAGGTTCTCCTTGGAACATTATCTACCACCACCGCCCTACACCGCCCTATTAACCTGCATGAATATTGTCTAATAATTGCGGTACAATAGTCGTAACTATAGTCCTGAAATCGTGATCTGCCAATGGGTACAAGGCGACTAGTCGGTTATACAGGCTCACATATTGTTCAACAACACCCAACAAAAATATTGTGTACCAAACACCGCAATATTCACCAAAACTACTCATCCAGTTGTTGTGCAAATTTGTCTGAAACACCAATGAAATGAATACTAACTAGGTTGTCATACTTGCAATTTGACAACCTTTCAGTACCACTTATGTAATTGTGCTACATATTTCTGGCACAGCATTTTAGCATAAGTTTCTTAAAAATTATTTATTTATTTATTTATTTTTTAAATATAGTGAAATTATAGAGAAAATTAACGTTTTATTAGCAGATTGAATATAATAGTTTACCGATCCAATCCGTTTAACGATGGTTAATGTAATACGTTAAATTATATTAAATTGCGAGGAACTGCAAATTATGTGTCAATATCTTGGTTTTTTTTTTCTTTAACTTATAACCGTTGTATACCACTAATAACTTTTCAAGGGAAGGAAGGAAGCAAAAAAAAAAAAAAAAAAACAAAAACCAAAATTAATTACTTCGAACCATTATTTTTTCGAAAGTAGCGTTATTGTTACAACTTTGAAGTAGTATATATTGACATTATTGGAAGCAATCTGGAAGCCACTTATGAAAATTATCTCTCTTTTGGAGTATTTCCAATTTGTTTTGCTGATTATTTTAGTAGTTCGTGAGCATGTATTTTCATAAACTATTTTACATTTTCTCTACTACACAATACAATTGCGAGCATAATTATGGCCTTTTCTGGTAAATGTTTAAGCTTAACCCACTAAAACGGTAGAAGATATCTGGAACGCAAATTCAGCTTGTTCAAAGCATCTGATTACAACCGTAAATGCAAGTCTACACTCCTCTGTCAGAATTTATTATTTTGTCGTTTAAAATAACTCAATGTGAGTTTTATTTAAACAAAAAATGTCAATTTAAATTCGCAAAAGTTGTTGACGCTCTCAATTGAAAACTTCGACGCTACAAATACAACTACCATTGTATTTGTTTTCCTGGCCTGTCATAGCATAAAGTCCGGCCCCAAAACACAAGTGTTCGGACATCAGCAATAGCCACTGAAAGGACTTTCATTCCATTTGACCTGCCAGCGCGTATGGCAGCCTGATGAGGGCGATGGTGGTGCAAGTGCTACAATCTCAGTCCCATTTCCGGTGTTCAACAGAACAAACTAAGGGTGAATCGTAAGGTGGGGGAACAAGAGCCGGCGTATACATATACACACATATACATGTTTCCGTTTAAAGATTTGTTAAGAATCATTTCCGGTCAGCCTGCTATTGCAATAAATTCCACATATAAAAACTGGGACATGTGACGTCGCCTATACATAACCGTTAAATTAATATGGCTTTTAAAGTTAGTTGTCTGTGTACAAAAAATTTGACAAAATTGACTGTGTTTATTAATTGGTATACAACTATTATTCATCTCTCTCTTCCTTCTTTAAAATTTTTGTGTTTTATGTTTGTTTAACTTCTTAAATTTTATTACGTGCAATGCTTTCATAACTCTGCAGCGGATATAATACAGGATGTTACGCTCTAACAGAGCGCTGTTAATGTAAGTTGCCCTGAAGTAGCTGAATAGAAAATGTTTGAATTCTTTGTCACACCATTACCTACCATAACGTATCATAACGCCCACCACCTAAATGTTTTAGTAGACGTATGCGTTTCGAACACCCCCTACACACTGAAATATTTATGAGTTATGCGACACTTGTTACCCTCCTTGCATTCGTTTTTCTCTATTCGTTTGTTTGTTTACCTTTTCAAGATTAAACGTGTGGCGGACATGAATTAATGAATTCTGCTTTTTGTGTTTTTGTTTCAATTACAGATTCACCATATCACGACGTAAGCGGTCTGCCAAATCCATACAATATGGAGCATATGGAACAAGATGAAGTTATATCGCCACAGCAACACATGTCCCTGAGTTACGATGACAGTTTCGAGGGAGAATACTCGTCCACACCGAATTCACGGAATCGTCGTGTTATACGTGAAATAATTGTATAAATTATCACACTCACAGACACACATACTCTCACACACCACTACCACACAACCACCTGCTCTAACACATCCACCAGCCATCTCAACATTATCATACTCACAATATTGTCATTGTCGTGTTTAAGTTTAAATCTAACTCTACAAAATGTCCCCAACTATATATTCCCCACTGCACTTCTGAAAGGCGAAATCTATAAATAATAAATGCGTTATCGATTTTTCGAGTTTAGGTTACCAGGAGAAATGTGCACTTATTGTTATGAATCTGGCTAAGTGAAAATTGGGAAAAACGAAGCGAACCCACAACCACTATATAATCTTGCAACTTCTCATAATACACTTTCATTCATTCGTCTTAGCATTCCCAAGGATATGGATATGTTAACAGTAACCATTGATGGTGTTGTATTACCACATACAATCTGCGTCATCATCACCATTATCGTCATCATTCATGCAACTTCATTTTCATTTTTTATATTTCGAAATCAAAAAGATAAAAATTACCACAAATTGTGAAAAAGTTTTTGTTTTGTCATAAATTAATGCACTTTTTCTACGCATTGTCCGATAGGTTCGTATCGACATCAACGAAAATGAAAACAATTTCTTTTGAAAGTTGCCATTAAAAAAAATAAAATAAAAAATAAACAAATAAATAAATTTACTTACTTTTAGTAGCTGTATTACACTATATATTTTTTGTTAATTCTGTAGTTAAGTTAATTGATTCTTTTTCAATAATTATTACTATTTCAATAATTATTACTTTTATAGTAAAACCTATTTTGTTTTTTTCGTAGGTTATATTTAATTTTATGGATTATTTTCTTTATATTTTATTTATACTCGTATATTAGCAACATATGCCCAGTTATGCATTATTATTGAAGAGATAAAGTAAGAAGAAACAGATCTACAAGTTTGTTGTTCTACGAAAGGTGCAGTTTCTCAAGTTTAAACTCTTTTTTTGTTTAAACTTTTGCTAAATGAAAACACAATAAGATCAAAACAATAAATAAACAAAAACAATGAAAAGCGATTTGAATTAATTTCGGTTTCATCATCGTTAGTGTACGGGAAAATTGCTCAAATTTTTGTGTTCGTTTCGTTCGTTCGTTTACTATTTAATGTACTTAGAACTATTTTGTTTTGCATCGCGATTCTGTATTTGTTTAAATATTTTTATACATTTATGTGTATAAAAAGTACGTTATTATTATAAAATTGCAAAAGCTATAATGTGTATCTGTGTTTACACTCAAATCTCATTAAGTTTCAAACATCAACGTTTTTGTTTGTTTTTGTTAAGTTATGAAATGTCTGCCTTCGCCCTCAAGTAATCCTATAGGGATTTATTTTATTTCATTTACAAGAAAAAAGCTTAACCCCTTCAATTTAACCAAGATGGAGTTTACTTTGTCGTTGTCGGTTTTAATAGGAAAAGGCCATTCGACTTGGAATTTCCTAATTTAGGTCTCGAATCAAAAAAATTCTACTTGAATAGTGGAAAAATGATCAAGTATAATTTGCTAAATTGCAATATTTATTTTGAATTTCAAAATGAATTATTCTGTGTCAAATCAATGTGAATTACTGCTAAACTAGGTTGTTAGCATACCGAGAATGTCAGACACTTTACGAATTGTAGTAAAGTGTACGGTAAAGTGCACACTTAGTATATTTTGTGTAGTATAATATATTTATTATACTTTGAAATTACCTGGCTGATGAACAAAGCGTTCAGTTTTTGAGAACTGCTCCATAGAATTCACTTCCCGCCTGCTTCACCAGATGTTAACTAAGAAGAGAATAGTGTGGCACAAAGAAATTGTTCAGATATTCTCTTCCTTTTCAGGAGTTCATTTTTGCTGTTTAGTATGTTATTTTAGTTTAGTCAAAATTTCAATAGCATGAATGTGCTGCAGTTTTGATGCTGTTGATATGCAAAGTATTTCGGACATTGTTTAAATATAGTTTATTTCTGTAATCACAGGTGAGATATTTAAAATTAGTAGCTTAATTTGGTGGAAATTGACAAATAACTTTAAATGAATAAGTGATATTGTTTCATATTGTATTGAAACAAAGTGAACAAAGTGAAATAGTTATTTGTTCCCTCTAGTTCAATAGCCCATTGCGACTCATTCGCATATATTTTAGTACGATCGTTCGCTTAGTCGTTTCTGTACGGTTTACTGTTCGTATCAGTTCTGCACATGAGATTGTATATGGATGCGAATGCGCAAACTTTTCTACAATGCCAAAACTAAATCTTATTTTCATTTTAAGCTGCCAATAAACGATTTAGAAGCTATTATATATTGTTGAAGTAATCACTAGTGAAACTAAAATGTTCAATTCAGACGTATTGAGATTTAAGAGTTACTCTTTCAGACTTAGCGAAAGATTGGCCTATATGGTAGATTAAACTAAGGTGACTGATTGAACTAGAAGGATCAACTGAGTTAGAACGACTGAAGAAACTGAGGTGACTGATGGAACTAAACTGATCAATTGAACTAAGACAATTAATTGATCTAGTGTGGCCGATTAGACTGGTTGAACTGAACTAAAGAGACCGATCGAATTGAATTACCAACTAAGCCAGAATGAACTGTTGGACTGAGGTAATTAATTGAACTAACGAGCTCGAATGAAAGAAGTGAAAGATTACACTGAAGCGATCGATTGATCAAAGTGGCGGATTGAAACAGAGAACTAAAACTAAAATTTCAGTTTGACAACTAGTAATTGATTGAAATAATGTGATTAACTGCTTTAAAAGTGGTCCACATATCAAATCAATTGATTTAAAGTGGTCGATTGCACTAAAGTACTAAAGTGGCCAACTATCTGGAGGAATAGTATGAACAAAATACGTATGACTGTTCAAACCTTAACAAAATGCGAGTCTCACAAGCACTTTACAACTAAAGGCTTGAAGAATAATAATTGCTGAACTTCCATAATATATTAAAGTAAGCTGTGACATATTAAGAGATGTTTTTAGCAAATCGCAACATCCCATTCCAAATACAACACCACTTGAAATCTCAAAAGGGAGAAATGCAATCAAATAGCCTCATAGTAATATATGTATGAGTATTTTATTTGAAATACTTTTCGATTTTAGAAATATTTAAATTTTCCAAATTCGTGTGTTAAATAAATCTTTGTGTCCAGATTAAATTTCAGTATGTTGGACTTTCAAATGGTTCGGTTTTAAATATTTTACAAATGAATATAAATTTTACAACTCAGCATGTCGGATATGCCGCAAAGGGTTAAGCTTTTTTCTATCAAATATTATTGTTCTTACGCTTAAAAAGGACATATTTCAATTAGTAAACTTTGTTGTTAAAAAAAAAAACTCTTGAAATGTTTCTTTTCTCATCGTGACTTTCGACCTTTTACCTGCATAACTTTCGCTTTACAATTAAAAATTAGTTACGATTAATTTTGTTTTACAAAATTATTTAAAATAATTTAAAAATTAATTAACTTTGTTCATTTACACTAAGTTTGCTTTAAATTTTGTTAGAAAACAATAAAAACACTAATATTATTTATGCTGCAAAACATCTTTCGAACTTCCATTACAAAAACCACTTGTTCAACGAATTAAATTAAATTAAATTAAATGAATTTAAATGGAACTAAATTCTACTTCACTACAAAACATAATTAATGTCCTTAAATGAAAATAAAATAAGAAAAAGAAAAACAAAATGAATATGAAAACCTCCCACAATTGTTTAAAACACTTTAAGCTAATATTTAAAACAAAACAACAACAACAAAAACTAAGAAACCCCAATAATAAAACAAATTCAAAACTATTGCAAATAAGTTTAGGTATAAACGCAGAGAGAGAGAGGAAAACAATATACATACATACTTATATATTTAAGAACTACAAAAAATAGAAATTACAGAAAAACGAAAAAGTTATGTAAATTAAGCATTTTTTAAGTTAAGCTATGGATATACAAACAAGAAACCAGAAACTAGAATAAACTTAAATCTAAGAAATGAAAAATCGAAACAAATTAAGTCCAAAATTTCTCAACAAAAAAAAACGTAAACTGAATAAACACGTTACTTAAATGTAAATAATGTAATGTAATTGTAATGTAATGTATACAAACAAACAAAAGTCTCATTTTATATATTTTTCAGAAACAGAAACACAGATTTAGGTATACTTTATGCTCATGCGATCGCTCGTATTGCAATTGCGAAGAAGCGAAATTATTAACTAATACATATATTTTAATTTAATTGCAACTGTAGCAATGACAACAACTACAAGAACAGAGGATGAATAAGAACAAAAACATCAGCCACAACAACAAACTCATACCAACCTAAATGTAGCTAATTAAATTATACATATTCAATACAACCAACAACAACAAGAACCAGAGGAAACATCCAATAAAAACTATGCGAAATTATTAAACAACAAAAGCTGAAGTTTCTCTACTGTTTCCTTTTTTTTTGCCTTGATTCGCTAAAAATTGCATTGCTTCGTTAGAGGAATTACAGAAAAGGGCAAATATTTTATTTGAAAAAAAAAAACAAAATGTCTGTAGTTAGAGTAATAATTGGGATTGCATAAATTGAATATTTAATACCTCATTTACAGACATTGCGAGTCAAAAAACGACAAAAGCTGTTACCAATCACAAAAATTAAACAAAAGCAACTAAATATTTACCTATACTTGCACATGCATACGACTCATTATGTGAGTATTTTGCGGACACACAAAAAATTAATTAAATGCGTTTATTTATTTATAATCCACTATTACGATAAAATAATTTCATGCGATAACAAAAGTGATGGAGAACACTGACCCAATATGTCGATTTGTTGGTGAACCAGTACAACAATTCCGGACAATTGAAATGATTAATAAACATTGCCAGTTTAAGTCTTTTTTAAGTCCTTTCGGAATAAAACTGAACTACTGAACTACTTATACAAATGTAGAAAAGAATTCGTATGTCAATCAAATGAAGAAATTAGGCATAAAATGCAGACTCAGTCCATCCGGAAAATATTGTATACAAAACACCAGAATATTAAGCCACTGTAAATGGGCTGGGTATATGTATAGCAGAGGGCGATTTAATGGTGGTTGCCTTTGGCCATGATGTTGCAATTACCAAACAAAAAATCTTTTTGACAGTAAATTTGGATCACATATAATATCAATTTCATTTCTGAGCTGGCCACTATTGTAATATATCGGTAATACTGATCTACTGATTTAGTGTGAAGCTTGTCTGCGTGAAGAAATTGCACAGAAGACGCAGTTAGATAGGTTTTCTAGGTTAATATCGGAAGTTGTGCTCGAAAATCGTATTTCTTTATTTAGATTTCCGATGTATGGTGGCGTCTAATGCTTCGCTCGCTTTTCAGTGTTGTTGTAGATGTTCAGAAAGTATACTTTTACAGAGGCAACTGATTACACTGTGGAACATTTTTGTGGTTTTTGTCTGGGGGGTGAGAAATTCCAAGTCAGGGTGATGGGTTTCCTCAAAGGGTTTCGCGTTCGTATGTGTCAGTTTTTTTTTATGACCTTTTAAACTTTTTCCTTATCTTGATGTTTTTTCGCTTAGTGGTAAAACTTTGGCAAAAACGTAATTTGACATAACTCGAGAACGACTAGTTCGATTTTGCTGAAACAAATTGAGAAAAATTAAGAATTACATTTCCTTTAATACATTCATATACTGTTTCTCTACCAAATCAACATTTTTGCAATTATAAATAAATTTATGAAGAAAATTTTGTCAAAATTTTTTTTTTTTTTTAATCATATAAATCCCAAACGGAAAAAAGTGTCAAGTCTTATAACTTTTACGTAAGGCCACATAACCTATAAACAAAATGCGACATAGATCATACAAATCGATTAACGCGTTCTGCTTTTATTTACAATTAAGTGAAGGTATCCCATTTTGACAAGAATATTGATATTTGTTTTTATTCAAAAAAGTGTCATTTATCGCGTTTTTTTATAAATTTTCCCCAATAACTCCAGACTTCTGGCCATAAACTACTAAAAAAATAAAGTAAACATTTTTATAATTTTTTATTTTTATTTTATTTACTTATTTTTATTTATTTTAATAAATATTGCCTAGACTTTTTCGATGGTGGTTATTCGGGACTATTGGCATCGCATTCATCGCTGTCATCAGTTTCTGAACCACACATAATGTCAATGTGTGACTCCACTGCTGGCCCTTCTGCACCTCCTGAAAATTCTTTATCATCAGGATCATCCTTGTCTTGCCACACAAGCTTACTCCACCAGCAAATTTCCGCAATTATTGCACTCGGCGAATTTTGCCTCTATATCTGTAAGTTTTTGTTTTATTAAAATGAGTTTGAAAAAATAAAAAATCAGTATTACCTCATTTCAAATGGCATAGCAACTTGTTGATAGCGTTCGCCTTGTTCATCAGATTCGGTAGCCAATTGTTTGCTGAAGTAGTCCAGATGATGATGTAAATAATGGATTTTCAAGGACATGTGGACAACAATTTCCGAGAACGATCTTAACATCCTTGCGACATAAACATCGTAGTTGGTAGAACGATGCTTTCCCAACAAGCCTTCTATTACTTCTTTGATTGCCTGCCATGCATCCAATTCAGCGTCAATCAAAATATTGTTGAATGCGTCACTTTTAATCAGCTTTCATATATCTGGCCCATTTAGTACGCCTGATTGAAAAAAATGAATTTGTAAGGATGGGAAATCATGGAAATGAATGTGATATTATAACTTACCTTCTTTAATTTTACTTTCGCTGAGTCTCGGGTAAATTAGTTTCAAACACAAGAAAACTTCATCTCTTTTGGCGATAGTTTTGATGAAATTCTTAAAAATTCCAAGTTTAATATGCAGTGGAGGCAGCAATATCTTCTCCTTCGGTACTAGAGGCTCACGAATAATATTGGCCGTTTGTAACCTGCTGTGCTCTCTGAGTTTCCATCCTATATTTCCATCCTATATATTGGTCACCGGAAAATCGTGTGTCCCAATCGCACAAAAAGCACATATATTTTATATAGCCGCTTTGAAGACTGCAAAGCATAGCTACAACTTTTAAATCGCAGCATATGCGCCACCTATGTTTGGCGTAGTTAACCACTTTCAAAATATTTTCCAGTACATCATATGTTTCTTTCGTTTCTGTACTATAGGCGATTGGAACTGAAGGTTTTTTATTGGTCTTACGCAGTAAAACTGCCTTCAAGCTGAGTTTTGAACTGTCAATAAATAATCTCCAGTCATCTGCTTCATATTTTATTTCCATTGCGTGCATCAATTTTCCTACATCCGGGCAATATGCAGAAGTTTTTCCATCATTCATAAGGAATAAACTTTGGAGTGTTGCCTGACGACTTCGATAGGCTGTGACTTTCACACCGGGTGCCAACAAATTGTTTGATTTCAAAAACAAAGCCAGCTCTTCCGATTTATGCTGTGTTAATTCCAATTTGGCAACAATTGAATCAAGCTCATTTTGATTTATTAAAATTGGCTCATGGGATACTGATGGCTCATATGGGGGATCATCACGTAAATCATATGTCGGAGCAGTCATAGAAGATAAAATATTTGGGCTAGAAGCTTTTGGCACAGGAATGTCGTCCGAATGAGGCAATGGTGTTGCGGCACTTGCAACACCAACGTAATTACACGATTTTCTTATCCTTTTTGCGGCTCCTTTATTCGCACATGCATAGCAATTCAATGGATTGTGACCTTCGCCAGGATTGGGCCAAGTCATTGGGATACCGAATGGCATACTTTCACGTCTTCTATTTTTCCAATTCATTAGACGGTTGTAGCAGCTTTTACACACTATATTTGGCACCCAATTTTTGTTCACTATAACATTTTGGTTGAAGTACATCTCGTATATTTGAACAAAATCAGTACTGAAATTTCCCCTTTTTTTATGTGTTGAGACGTATTGACCGCAGGAGTAGCAAAAGCTATTTATATCTGGCTTGCACAGTTCCATATTCTATGACAAAATGAATGACAAAAATCGAACAATGAACACCTATTTATACTACGTATTTTTCAATATTTTACTGACGTTCTAAAACATGACCACACATGAATGTGGGTGCAATTTGTGTAAAAAAATCATGCAGGTAGCCAACAGAAAAAACCCAAATAATTACAAAAGTGCACTTTCCTTTTTTTCTTTTAATTGTCCGCGCACATTTATGACCGTTTTTCAGTTTTTTTACAGCAACCATAAAAATCAAATAACCTTTTGTTTATTACTTTTTTTTTAATTCTGAGAATCATAAAAAGAATCATCAGTGTTTTTACCAAGGAATTTTGAGCATATCTCGAGCAAATTTTTGAAATTCATACCTTTACTTAATTTTGAATAAAAGCAGAACGCGTTAATCGATTTCTACGATCTGTGTCGCATTTTGTTTATAGGTTATGTGGCCTTACGTAAAAGTTATAAGACTTGACACTTTTTTCCGTTTGGGATTTATATGATTAAAAAAAAAAAAAATTTTGACAAAATTTTCTTCATAAATTTATTTCTAATTGCAAAAATGTTGATTTGGTAGAGAAACAGTATATGAATGGATTAAAGGAAATGTAATTCTTAATTTTTCTCAATTTGTTTCAGCAAAATCGAACTAGTCGTTCTCGAGATATGTCAAACTACGTTTTTGCCAAAGTTTTACAACTAAGCGAACAAACATCAAGATAAGGAAAAAATGTAAAAGGTCATAAAAAAAATGACACATACGAACGCGAAACCCTTTGAGGATTTTACTATACTGACCTAGTACCATCACCCTGACTTGGAATTTCTCACCCCCCAGATTGGCTGTCGTACTGTGTTATTCGTCGCAACAATGTATTTTTAACAGTACTATTTTTGTCACGTGAAAACATTTGGTCTTTAATTTTACTTAAATATACCTTCACCCGACGCCTTTTGCTTTGGTGCAAAAAGTTTTTTCCAAAAAACCTTTAGACATGAAGCCAAAAATGGGAGCAAAATTTGAATTTTTAATTTTAAGTCTTCCGCTCTGAAATACAATAGGGGCCACTGCTTCTCTAAGGGCGGTTTCAGTGCAGTCCGTTTTCATTCGGAGAAGTATATTTGCTAAATGCATTATATATGTATATGTTAGATTATACTAACTGTAACTGTAGTGCAATTTAATGACGGATACGAATCCTGTATTATATTAGAAAAAATGGACAATTGATAAGGGAGGTATCAGAAAGAGTGGGATTATTTGGACGATTTTTTTTCTAAATTTTACTAAGCATTATAATGGAATACAATTGAAGAATCTTTGATCTTCTGATCTCCTTCTCCAATTTTCGGCAATGTTTCAAAAGTCCGATCTTTCTTGTGTGCCGCCCGTTGAGTTCACTGTGTCAGACTTTTTATGCTGGAGCGCTTTGGGACATTCTCTCAACATGACTTAGTATTATTATTATTATTATCATTATCATTATTATTTATTATTTTATCAATGTACATCACTTGTTTGAGTCGACGTCGATACTATCCGTTAACGATGGTAGGTCCATACGGAGTCTTTTTTTCTCGAAGTAGCATCTGTTTGCAAGCCAATCTGACATTATTCATTTTATTGGGGTTGTAGTTGTAACTATCTAGGAGGCATGCAGGAGATCAGGAGATAGCCATATTCATTTATGGGTATCTTTACTCGGGAATCTGGTTACTCTTATTATTGCGTTCCATGCTGCGGCGAAGCAAGTCAGTCCGAACCTTTTAGCGAAGTTGGTGATTGAATTTACCAATTAATATATCTCAGAATAATTTATTGCGGACAGCTTTTGTTTATTTTTGTGGGCATTCATAAACATCGCCTCTATTTTCTGCCAGAGATTGTGCGCAACTCTGCATTATGAACAATTATAACGCTTTGGTGTGTATTGTGGCGTTTGGCTACTACAGGTGTATCCTTGTCCCATCCATCGCATCTTCTGGCGGTGATGCCAACCTTTTATTTGTCAAGGACAACTGCTAAGCGGGAATAGGGATCTTCGGTGTAGATATTCTGGACATTCCATAACCCTTAAATTGTTGATGGTTCGGTTTCCTACTTTTTCTAGCGTTTTTGTAATATATTTTTTCAGTATAAAGACTTAGTTTCAATAAGAGATATTAGCTACTTTTCTAAGGTGCGTCGGCTTCAGCATATGAATAAGGATACTCATCCGATTTAAATGAAAATTCGCTTGGTTGACGAACTTATCATCAATGTCGGAGCCTTAATACAAGATCGAAAGTCCTGAGCTGTCTGGAAAATTTTGCAGAGGATTGGGGTTATTCACAAATAAGTTTAATTTTCCATTGTAAAAAAGAGAAATAGGTTAATTTGTAAGTTGTTCGACCTTATCAAATGAAATATCAAATATTTAATATATGCGATGAAGTCAATTGAATGAATTAAAGCAAATCTAATTGCGCGTACAATTAAAACATAATAGATCAGGCACGATTTAATTAGGTAAATTAAAAATTAATTTAAAATGTTCCTCGTCAATAAAGTTTCACTGGGTGTAGTGATATTGGGTAAATAATTTAAATTGATTCGCTCATTTGCGTATGTGTTACCTGAAAGGGAAAATTAAGAATGTAATAATAAAACGTTCATTTGTATGACAGTTGCCAGGAGAGGCATTTTTCAGAATTTTGCTTCGCTTTGATTTGCTTTGCTACCAGAAAGGATAAGGAAAAGAAAACGTTTCGTTTATATCGACTGTTTGGATTCACAATTTTTAGTAAAATTTAAAGAAACGATTGTTCAACTATGGTACCTCCCATATAAATAACCGTTTTAATCTTTGTATTCTATTCGTTTGCATTCAATTCAGTCAAATTTGGTACTCAATAAAGGTTTGTTAGGATAACTTTAAGGATGAGGTAGTTTTTGGTACCTCTCGCACAAATTGGCCAATATTCCCAAATTCTATTTTGTTGTTGCTGTAAATTCTAAACTGTAGACTGAAGCTCCTTGCATTTCTGTCCATTATTTTTTTGCTCTGCAATTCTTGGTAAAATTTGAGAAAACCCACCATGCTCCTTATATTTTAAGGTTCATATCTTCTACAATTGCACTGGATTCATTAAAATTTGGTACACATTAGCGTATGCTGAGTTTGTGGCTAAGAACGGAAGTAGATTGCATTGGAGCAGTTTGCAGATGGAAATTTGGTCCATGAGGTTTTTTTCTCCGTTAACTCGAGAACAAATATTATTCCAGTAGTTCTGGATTGTTTTTTGCACAATATTTAGTTTGTGGTCAATAGAAACAATGCTTGCCTGGCAATTGACCTTCGAGAGTTTGGTTCATCTTTGACATCAAAATTATCGGAACGATATCGACGAAGGCACAATTGCACGTGATTGGCTACTACTCTATCAGAAGCTTTGTAGAAGAAAGGCTGCAAAGTATGGCGTAATTTTTCTTTGCTGGTGTCCACCTTTGACACGCGCTCCAAGAATTCTGATTTAAGAAAGTAAGAAACTCTGTAATTAGTTTTCGGATAAATTATTTTTCTAACATCATCTAGCGTTAGCCGATAACACTCATTCAACGCTAGATACAGATTACTAAAGCCGTCCACTGGAAGAATAACAGATTTCATTGTACTATACCTTATATATACAAAGCTTAAAATCACTTTTAATTAATTCTTTACATTTTTAGAAACCTTACATTTTTTTCAAACAATTTTTATCCGTGCACCCAAATCTATTTCAACGCTCTTAAAGTATTCCCACCCGATACAATACGAAGCAAGCTAAATATTCACCTTCCGGTACGGCCTTCAGATATCACTGCTATGTACGTTGAATCTTCCATCTTTTTAATCGATGCAAAACGATTTTTCCGGGAGCGGTCTTTCGGGTTTGGAAAGTAGAAACCTCACGGTGCTGATTAAGGCGATAAGGTGGTTGCGGAACGATAATAGCTTTGGCTGAAAGCTCACGAAGGACCAACACAGTGCGGTTCGATCCCGCAAAAGGCAAATAATAATTTCCGGCGGAAGAAATTAAAGAAATTAATACAACTACAATTGATTTTTAAGCAACTATGAAGCAATATTTTCATTCTTGCTTCAGCTTTGGTTTAATATATGTTCGATTGGTCGTTTATATCTGATTGGATTTTAAATCCACGTTATTGAGTGATTTTAGTACTAATGGGGATTTTTAATTGTTATTCGACGGTTTATGGGCATCAAATATACGATTTGCTAGACGTTAGTTTAATCGATAGAGGTTGATGGTCGTCTGTCTACAATTCGTTCTCTCTTTATGTTACTTGTAAACATTTCTTTTCGATAAAGTCTATTCACCGGAGGACTTCTGCAACTTCATAAATATTTCCACATCCGAAATTCTATTTCGTAAACAAAATTTAACACAACTTCTTTGTTGAACCAAATCACAAATTATAAAAATCGACCAAATCGTTTTCCTGCGTCGTATAAAACCAATCATAGCTCAAATACTAATAAACTTCTGATAGGAAACTTGCCTGTTAGAGTTCTACAAACTTAGAACCAAAAATTTATTTTAGTTTAAATAGAGAAATTGTTCTACTTTTTGGCTGTAGTAGTATACATTTCGCTAATGTACTTTAACTAAGTCTGAGTATGTCAAATCTCAATTAGCGGACTATGACAGTTCGCAATAACTACTCAGCAAAAACAATGCATACCAAACATCGCAATATTCACCACAACTGCTCATCTAGTTGTTGAGCAAATTTGACTGTAGCACCAATGAATTTAACACTGGGTTGTCATAGAAGGTAAGTGCTTGCAATTTCCGGATATTTTTCTCAAAAACAATTAATTTTTTAAATATAGTGAAAATTAAGGCTTTAAAATAGATTGAATGCAATAGTTTACTGATCCGTGTCTAGCTGACCAATGTAATGCATTAAATTATGTTAAATTGATAGAAACCTCATATCTGCATATTATGTTTCAATATTTCGTTTTTTAATACCATTATATTGAGAATTGAGAGTGCTGCAAAATTTTTAGAAAATTTACATTTGTATACTACTAATAACTTTTCAAGAGAAAGCAAGTTCCTATTGAAAACAAAATATTTCATTACTTAAAGCCATATTTTTTCGAATGTAGCGTTATTATTACTAGTTCGAAGTAATATGTATTGACATTATTGGAAGCGATCTGGAATCACTTGTGCTGGAAATAGAGAGTCGACATATGGTGCTACATTGTCACTAATGAGTAGTTTTGTAGTAGTGATAATCTTTTTTGCTGGGTATTACAACTATTACCCGACCTGGGAATTGTCATACAATTCTAATGAGATTTGATATGTGGTATATTTTTAGAACTTCTCGTGAGGTATTGAAGGTTCACTAAACAAACATTCAGATTTCTGCTGAGTATAAATTAGAAATTACATGAGAAAATTGATTTGCAGCAAATCGGTCAGTTGGTATGCGAAGTATCAAAAATATCGGGACAATATGACACATTTACAGTTCCAGCTTACGATCGTACAATATATTATCATGTATCAAGTTTTAAGAAGTTTCATAAAAATTTAAGACAATTATCACATCTAACGACTATCTAGCCCGCTAGAAATTCGCTCATAGCCTAACCGACACATGTGGTCAGAAGCTACTTAGTACCTTAGGTGTTTATTTGTAGGTGTAGCAATTTTAGCCGGATCAAATTATACATATCCTTAGCTCCTTCAGTTAAATATGGAAAAATATCGGTTTATATTAATAAATCTATGATTCCAAATACAAGAAGTCGGAACAAATCCCAATAATTGTTTAAATTGCATTACATTTTACTTTTATTCAATGAGGTCATCTGTAGTGCAGATAATAGCGTCGGGTCTGTAAGGGCAGACGTACGTCACCCCTTTGGAGAAGAGCAATTTTTATATCGTTGACCATCACATTTTTTGTTAATGCTTTAACCTCCAGAATGAGTCGGCTTTGGTCCGGGGAATATGGTAAAGGAACGAAGCTGGAAAGCTTTCTTGTAAAAAACGTTGGATTTAGTGAGCTTTGTGGGATAGTGCCAAAATTTGTTGGAACGAACGTACTTTTTTATTAGAGAACATGCAAATGTTTTAATACTTTTGTACTTGGTAGGCGAACTGCCTTTTCTGTAGTTGTTAATTCTTCCATTTTTTGTTTGTGAGGCACCAATCGTTAATTTGTTAATATGCGCCCCATGCTATGAGCAGACACATTGGAAATTTTCGCCAAATTAATTTGCGCTTTGTCTCGGGTTATATGGGATCAAGTCTTTCAGCTTTCCAGCCATTTCAGGCAATGGTGGTGTTTTTTATGTCTATCTCGATGGTGTTTTTTGATACTACCAGTACCATTGCAACGTGTAATGGTCCGATACTCAAATCCTTTTAAACACACGAAAATGTCATAGCTCATTAACAATGGCAACAACACTGTTGTATTTGATTTCCATTTCGATAGCTATTTTCAACTGCGACATAAAACGACATTTTTCGGTAGGCTTATAAACAACGTAACAATTTGACGTCTGTCAGAAATTGAACGTGCTCCCATTAGCCGTTTGGTAGGTGAAGTTCGACCACAGAAGAGGTAATGTTGAGTTTTATTAAATCGGCCAATTTATATACATATAGCTAAATAGGTTAAGAAGATAAATTATTTGGGAGCTACCAGCAAGCATCCACTTACTTGGTTAATTTTTTTAGGGCTTACAGAGAATTGTAATTCAATATATTGATAAAGAAACTAGAATAGTGTAGTCGACCGATTAGAAATCTGATAAGAAAGATAGTATTTAGAAAAATCGGCCAATTTATATGGGAGATACCAGAAGGGGTTTGGCAATGTACTCTGTTTTCAGAGAACCCTTTTCCAGTGTTCAATGTTCACCAAATTTCATAACCTTCAGTGAAATTAAATAAAAGGCATCGGTATGGGAGCTACCAGGAGAGGTAAAGTTGATTGATTGGTTAAAAACAAGTACTAAGCCGGACACTAAAAATCAATGCAACAAACAAAAATTTGGGATGAAATGGAATTTCAAAAATTGGCGGGTCATTATAGCCCGTTTACAATTAGACTGCGTCAAGTTTTAAGAAGTTGTATACAAATTCACGGCAGTTATCATGCACGAAATACATTTTATCAAAAGATACTCCATATTGGAACCTCTTCCTTCTAGTTGTTACATGTTTACCATATCAAAAGAAAATTATTATTATATAATAAGATAAAACATAGCAATTATTTGATAAGCAGAATATGAATTCTTTCAATCAAGTCAACATACATGATATGAAAGGAAGTTTTCTCAAAATCTGAAAAATGCACCGGATAACCATAGCTTTTCTGGTAGTTCCCAAACAAATTCCCAAATTTAACCTATAAATTTCACAATTCATATCTGTCAGTCAATTGTAATATTCTCTACATATTTTCTATATAATTTGGCAAGATATCAGCCCTTTAACATTCTTAGTTTTTCAAACGAAAATCGCAAACATCTAAGATTTCTCTACAATTTCTAATAAGAACGCAGTAATAAGTGGGTAAGTTGTAGTTGTTAAGTTCGGTTAATTATAATTCTGCTTCTTTTATTGTGCGTTAACTTACAGCATTACGCAAAGGACATTGGGGGCAGGCAAGTAGGTTTACGTGCTTGAAGCTCCTTTACAATTAATTATCGCTTATGCTTAGAAATTTAAAAATTTTGTTGGTAGTAAAATACTAAAATTTCCATTTGAATTTCAAAAAATTCGAATAATACTGGTAATGTTTGTAATAAGTAGTTCTCTGGATACCATTAACAGTTCTTTTAAATTAATGTAGTCGTAATCTTCTGGAAAACGCTACACTGCCAGAATTGCATCTCGTACTTTGTTTGTTTATAATTTTTGATTAAATGAAAGAGAATGGATCTTATATTGATAAATGTTTGATGTAATGTCGGCAATTACGTATGGAATACAATATCAGACAAATGTCCGCCTCTGTTATCTTCACAAATGCCAGCCCTTTTAAGCACATTTTTCATTACATTCTCACACATTTCATGCGGTATTTCATTAATTTCATCACTAATATTTTGTTTGAGTTGCTCAAGCGTTTCTGGTTTGTTTGCATAAACCTTGCTTTTCAGGTATCCTCACAAGAAAAAATCGGGAGCAGTCAAATCAGGCGACCGTGGAGGCCAGTCAGCATAACCATTTCTTGAAATAACTTGTTGTGGAAAGAGGTCTCGCAGTAATTCCATTGTAATCCTGGCTGTATGCGATGTGGCACCATCTTGTTGATTCCACATGTTAATCAAACCCAAAGCATGCAGTTTTGGCGTTAAAAAGTTTTCAATCATTGACAGTTACCGTTATACCGTTTTCAGTTTCAAAGAAGTAAGATCCAATGATTCCTCCTGACCAAATTGTACACCAGACTGTCGCTTTTAATGGATGCAAAGGTGACTGATGAATAATTTGAGGGTTTTCCCGACCGACTATTCTGTTTATTCATATATCCATTCAAATGAGTATGTGCCCCTTCACTCATTACGATTTTTCCATGAAAATCGGGGTTGTCATGGACGAGCTGTAACGTTTTATTGGCATATGTATGGCGGCATAAATGGTCTTGTGGAAGAAGCTCTTGTGTCAACTGAATCTTAAATGGAAACAAATGCAAATCCTTGTGCAAATTGTGACCAAAGTTGTTCTTTGAAGACCAAGTTCCTGAGCACGGCGTAGAATTGAGTTTGATGGCTTGTTTTGAACACTCTCTTGTGCAGCAGTAATGTTTTCAGCCGATCTTGCAGTACGTTGTTGTCCATTCTTGGCGCTATCAGCTACAGGCCCTCTTTCTTCGAAATCATTCACTACACGATAAATAGTGCGGCTTGCTGGCACGTTGTTTCTCCCAAAAATTTCACGTAACTTTCTCATCGTCATAGTAATCGATGATTGATTTTAATAAAATGTTGTAATGATTAAAACACGTTGGTTTATCGAATATTTTTCCGTAATAAATTTGCCACGTCTCTACTTCACGACTGCTAAATATGAACTGTCAAGACTAATGTTTACCAAAATGGCGGCAAAACAAATTAGTATACCTTCCCGACGGACAGCCTGTATGGCATATAGACAAAATTGGAAAAAGCGTGCTTGAGGAAATATTCTATAATTTTTTGAAAATATTTCCCATTTTAGTTCTGAATTCTATCAGGCAATTACATTTTATTCGGTTCATGTTGTTTATGAATAAAGTATACTTTCCCTGGTAGGACAATAATTTGTATAATATTAACAAGAACAGGAACTTTTATTGCAATATTACAATCATATTATTAAAAATAAATACTTAGCAAGTTTTTGTGTTGACTGCTAAAAGATAAGAAAGAGAGTGATTTGAAATGGCTAAAAGTTCATTAAGCTACAAATGTTGCTGATTTGAGTGAAGTTTATCTTCTTATGTATGTATGTACAGGGTGGCCCACAATGAACGAAATGGTGTGAATTCCTTATAACTTTTTTATTATAATTTTTTTTTCTTTTCTTTTTAGTATTTTGCAAAGAAGACTTGGAGAATTTATAATGGAGCAATACACAACTGAACAACGTGCCCAAATCGTTGAAATTTACTTTGTAAATCAACGGTCCATTGTGTTGACTCAGCGTGCATACCGTCGTCAATTTAAAGTGCCTGTTGCACCCTCTTAGTCAACAATAAACCGTCTTGTTGCAAATTTTTGAGAACAAGGAGCAGTAAGGAACCTTCCTGGTGCTGGCAGACGACGAACGGTGCACACGGATGACAATATTCAAGTGGTACAGGAGAGTATTCAGGAGGATCCACAAACATCAACCAGAAGACGTTCGACACAACTTGGCATCTCAAGATGGTCGCTGCAGCGAATTTTGCATAAGAATGTTTCCATACAAATTTCAAATTGTCCAAGAATTGAAACCGACAGATTACCAGCAACCACTTGACTATGCAATTTAATTCCAGCAAAAAGCACAAGAGAATCCTAATTTTATTCATAACTTAGTTATGAGTGACGAAGCCCATTTCCAATAAAATGGGTTCGTTAACAAGCAAAACTGTAGGATATGGGCTACGGAACACCCGAGAGTACTTCATCAACGACAATTACACCCAGTTAAGTGTACTGTTTGGCGCGGTGTTTCTTCAGAAAGGATCATTGGCCCATATTTTTTTGAAAATGAACGAGGTGTTGCCATTTCCATCAATGCTGATCGATATCGGGCCATGTTGGAAAATTTTGTAAGGCCAGCCGTGGAAAACCATCCGCAAATATGGTTCCAACAGGATGGAGCCACAACGCACACTGCGAGGGCCACAATGGCTCTTTTACGCGACATATTTGGTGAAAGAATAATTTCGCGTACAAGCAATTTTAATTGGCCTCCGCGTTCCCCGGATTTAACCGCTTCAGACTTTTTCCTTTGGGATTATTTAAAAGGGAAAGTTTATGTTAATAAGCCCAGGACTATTGACGAATTAAAATCCAATATTCGAGTCGAAATTAACAACATAACACCGGAAATTTTGCGAAAGGTCATGGAAAATGTGTTGGAAAGAGCACATTTGTGCGAAGCAGAAAATGGCCACCACTTGCGGGATATCATTTTTAATAACTAATCTAAAAATATTCCCCATAAATTTACTGTATTTAAAAAAAAAAAATTAAAAAAAATATGTCTTAAATAAAAAGTTGTAAGCAATTCACACCACTTCGGTCATTTTGGGCCACCCTGTATATGTATAGCTAACTCCAATTTAGTAACAGCAAGAGCAGCGCGCAGGCATGCATTGACTCCACCAATGCCAATTCATGGCCAATAAACGGATTAGCTTAATTCCTTTGTTCGTTTCAAACAAAACAACAACAACAGTAATTAGCATAGGCTGATGTTGTGAAGTGAATGTATCAGGGCTGAGAGTTATGATACACTATAGTTTAGTGCACAGAATAGCTTTGTTAGGTTAGTATATCGATTATAAAGATTAATAATGTTCTTTAGAAGTTAAATCCATTACGTTACATCAGCTCAGTAATAATGTAACACATATTATTTTCTGCAAATTTGTCGTCAAAATTTGCATGAAAGAGAATTTCCGAGATAAAGTTAAACTCGTTAGATTAGTTCATATTAATTCGCATAATTTGAATACTTTGTATTAATTATAAAGTTAATATTTTAATATTTACCATAAAAGGTTGAGGATTTTTTCAACAACATTATCTTTCCAATTTAATTTTTTAGGTTATCGTTGTTTGTCAACTTCATACTTTTTGTGCATTATAATAAACTGCTGCAAATTATATGCTTTCTTGATCAAATTTGGATGAGTGGAAAGAATTTTTTAGTGGAGAAAAACAAAAAAAAAACAGAAACAGTGCCACATGCGTTTCGATCTTGTGAGAGAGTCTCAACAGTTGCTTTTGCGTTGGTTACTGCATGGATTAAATATGTCAAAATGCTGTTAAAAAACAACGTTTTGTAGTCAGTCAATCTGATGGAAGAGCTTGTTTCTAATGTAGCTGGCAGGGCTGCTCTTTTAAACATAAATGACCCTTCTACTATTTCATCTACGTAATTCTTTGCCCGATCAACAGGTGTTTAGGAACATACTTTTCAGTTTCTTCCTAACAAACTCGTAAGTAGAAGATTTGAAAGTTTTGTAGTTACTGAAGAATGGACAACAACAATGTTGTCCATTTAGCAGTGTGACAAAATATTTCACGCTTACAATCTTCAACAGAAAGATTAGAATTAGCTATAGCGGTGTACATGATGATTAAATCTTAGCATATCGTTTCCAGCACTTTTAATCGAACAATACAATAAAATCTGTAGTACATTTTTCAGTAAAGTACTAGCAAGTGGATTTCAAAAGCATAACACGGTTTTGTAATTTGAAAACGTTTAGAACAGCGGAGCTGAAAACCAATAACTTTACCTTGTTCTCGTTTACCACCAGACCTATTTTCGGCGATTCCTTCTTTATGCTTGAGAAGGCTGCATTAACATCTCGCAGTTCAATGCCAATAATATCTATGTCATCTGCATATGCGAGTGACATACGGATTTTATTAAAGATGGTACCAGTCGTGTTAACTGCAGCCAAGCATAACTTTTTGTATTGGCCGGACCCCACAAATTTATGCATTGTCCCAAACTTGGTGCGGTCCAGCCTTGACTTAAAAAATTCGTCTCATCATATGGACTGAACGTTCGTTTCTTATAATCTTTTAACTAAATACAGCATTTTAATAATAATAGCATGCGGACTAAATATGCATTGACACCAAAATCAACTACAGTAATGATTGCTTTCATAAAAGATTCACCTAATTGTTGAGCCCACTTTTCGTAACATTCCTTCCATACATTTAAATTCATTCGTTTAATATTTTATACTCTGTATCCATGTTAGAGCCGGGATAAGTCCTTTCTTTGTTCAATGGCATTTCGATAAATATAATACTTTGTTATGTTCTGCTTGCGTTATTGTTAACGTATTATTGTTGCTATTTGGAAATGTAAATGAATAATTTATTGTCATTATATCATATGATGGCAAGGAGACTTTATAAATATTTGAAGTTGACCACTTAATCGAAGGCAAACATTCGCACGCGCACGCACATACATAAATATTGAATTTGTATCACATAGAATGCCATGAATAAATTACTTTAAAATCCAATTAAAAGCAAATCAGTTAAATTGTCAGTATTTAAATTTAAAATTCAATTCAATTGTTGTAAAATACCCCACTTTACTTCACTTCATTCCGCCGCACTGCTGTCTGAAATTGTTTTACAGTTCAGATAGCAATAAAAGCAATACTTATAATGAGCAAACGGAATGGTACATATGTACATTCGACAGGGACATGACAAATGTTAGAGTTTTCACTATTAGACACCCACATACATGCGCTCGCTTATATGCTCTAGCAGCGGAGGATAACCAGGCCTTCTGGCAGGCAGCCGCTAACAGAAAAGGTTGAGTTCCTGTAGAAGGCTGAGTAAATTATATCGATAACATGATATCTATTCCCACCCAAAGTCAGTACTTCTCTTACATTAGCCTACGCCTTTATTTATAGAAAGAAGTATCCAGAGTTATGAATCGAACAGGTCTGGAGGCGTGCCTAAGCACGAACCTTGAATCTTCGTCCTAAAATGAATGCCGAATCAAAGTCCGCGCCACATCTTACAAAGTACGGCTGAGAGAAATAAATTTCGTTATACGAATGCTGTCATTCACGCACTTATAAAGGATTCTCTAATATTTAATAGAACAAATCAAGCTGTGTGTGAGGTATACTCTTTTTCATGTGAAAGGCTCATGTATGCCGTTATGTACGGAATGTCTTATTTGTATTTGTAATAAGTCTGCTATTAGGTCGCCCGTCCAATCACAGCTTATTCGCATAGACCATGATCTTAGTGGTCAATTCACTTTAGCGAAGTGGTGTCTAGCTTCTGGGACAATTGGCTCCCGATGCCAAATTCGCCAAGTCTAAGTCTTATGCGAAAGTCCGTGTTCTAATATACAGCGAGGAATTAGATGCCTCAGGTTCTCCGGCACATGTTTTCCATTATTCCCTACGGATGGCCAGTTTATTGTAGTTGTATCAAGTTCCACATTAAACGTTTGCAAATTGCACTAAAAAAACTTTAAAAATTTTGCCATATTCCACAGAATTAGTGGAATGAAAACGGTTCAAGAGTGCATATATACTAATAACTTCGCCGATATTAATTTTAATATAGTTAATATTCATAAAACGCACATAAAGCCATGATTTCGATAAGACTTTAATTTCATTATAATGCTTGGACCTTGTCGTTATGCACGAAATACATTGAATGACCGCCTCTGGATTGGTTGCAGCAGTGGATCCTTTTGAGGTTCCCCCGAAAATGATACCTTCAGACTATAATGCGCACTAAACAGACACTTTTTCCTGGTGCAATATCTTTTCCACAATCTCCTCTGGGTTCTCCAAACTCCATATGCGAAAATGTTGCTTATTGACGTAACCACCGAGTGAGAAATGAGCTTCATCGCTGAAGACAATTCGATTGAAATCCAACGTTTGAATCACCACATTTGTAGTAAGTTTTAAATATTTTTACGCATTCTTCGTAAATGGTTAACCTTTTACTAAATAAATAACACTTTATGTGACAGGTATTTAACAGTTGACAGCCTTGCCACACATGGAAAACCCTTACTATGTAAATAATTTATTTCTGAATTTATATGTATCTACATATTCCTACCTTTGATATATGTATGTATGACTCATTCTTAATGAATATCTAAGTTCCAGATTCTTAGCTATTAAGTTTTCATTCACAGTCCCTGAATAGATCTCTCCCATAAACCAAAACAGTACTTTAGGCAAATGACTAAGCCAAACTGTACAATAAATATGATTGTGTATCAAATGCAATTTTTTTTATTTAATGAACAACAACGCTAAAAAACCGCAATTTTTCAGAATTTCTTTAGTAATTTATATGTATTTATAGATATTAGAATAAATCAAATCAGTTGGCATAATTAATTGGTTATTGATGTATACAAAAAAAAAAAAAAAAATACCCACCTTCACTGGAGAAATGGGCTAAATCGATATGCAACATAAGAAAATAGGAAGTTGCTGACACGTTTACTTAGCTGATGATGGATCGGTAGAACATCCTATACTATATAGACAGCTTGACCATACGATGGACTGATTATTTTTAACACGGTAAAAACATTATTTTTGACGAGAAGTTTTAGCCCGTAGATTATTGATATTATCACTATTGTTTAATGTTCTATTTTATCAGTTCACCTGAAGTGTGTTTTTTGATTTTTACAATTGATAAACATATCTAACACAGAATTTGTCTCGAATTTTGTAAATAGAATCTCGACCGCCAAATTGAAGAAGGTTTACGATGAATCATTCAAGAACACGTGCATTTTAGTGGTATGGTGCATTAAAAAGCGGCTTATATTTGGAGCAATATTTTTCCAAATTTCTGCTCGGCAAGCAAACATCTGCAACGAAAGTTAACATCGATAAATTGAGACAAATGGTGGCATAAGATCATCATGTAAGTTTGAAGGAGATAGCCGCTGAACTTTAGGTGTTTCACAAATCAATTCGTATTTGAATAACCAGAATTTGGTCCTAAAACTCAATTGCGTTAAAGACATGGTAGAATGAGTCAATTCTGACTCCACATTCATGGAACGCAATACAATTGGTGATGAGCCATAGGTTTAAGAATTTGGCATCAACAAGATTCGGAATGCAATGGAGCTTCCTACTGAACCGAAACTGAAAAATCCATCAAATGCGATCAAAAGCCAACGTAACTTTAACTTTCTTTCGTTGGTTATAGCGTCGTTGTTCTGTCGAAAATGTCTAGATTCGTTGTAAGAACGTCCTTGGGTTTTACATCACTACAACGTACTACAACAATCGACTAACATTGTTGACGTATTTTTTGTTCACCTGATATGGCTTCCGCCGACTTTTTCTCCCAAAACTTATATTACTCTTCCGGAAAATGAGTTCATTTGTTTGAGTTTGTTTGATGATTGGATTGTTCGTGAGTTATTTCGGAAGAGGCCTATATTGAATAATAAATATTTTGTGTTCCCAGTACTGTTTTGACGGGATGCATATCGCTGTGAAATTATTTTGGCTATATTTGATCACCGCATTTTTACGTTAGTAAAAGTTTTCCTAAGCCAAATGTAGTGAAATCAATTTCATTTCAAATTTAACATATTTCGTAAATTCACGAACTCAATTTCCCACAAATTGTCCAGGATACTCGTACAACTGTACACCACCAAAGAGATGAAAGCAAAATTTTATTATTGTAAATTAGCAATATCGGCTAATACCTATATTTTCTCAGCCCCGCCGGTTTGTATCAACTATTAAATCTTGCATCGATTTCCAAATTATTTTTTGAAATATCGTTTGTTACTTGCTCGGCATCTGATTAAATTTTTGATACCAAATTTTATTTTCTCGACATTATTTTCTCGACAAATACAGCTTAGGCGAATATTAAATTTTGCTATTTGTTCATTTAAATTCAATGTATTTAGAATATCCCCCCCATTCCTAAATGGGGGCCTGGTAAAGGGCTCTCTAAATTGATGGCTTTCACAGCTGGAATTATTCTACATAGCATAGAATAGTTGACAGACATATGGACATACTCTTGGTCTTAGGCAAAATAATGGCGTTTGAACATACTCAAAATGTAAGAGAATGGCAACAAATATTAAAATAGCCATTAATTCTCAACTGATGGTCACACACACACACACACAATATGATTGAGAGTCGGACATTCATCGCTATTGCCCAACATTCGATTTACTGGAACTGTCGGCTTCCAACCATCGGTGGATAAAAAAAAGAACGTACAATTTGCAATTTAAAATGTCAACCATGATTCGACGATAATTTTGAAATTGCAAAATAACAATCAAAGCACGAGAAAACATTGAAAAATAGCAACAACGATAACAACAACCATTAACTGCGGTCCGGCAACTTAAGCGTGGCTGTGCCAGTTTCTAACGAAAGCGGCATTGAGCGGGAGAGAAAATAGACTGCGATTAGCCAAGGTTTTGGTAGAAGTACACTTTTTCTACGTATGCCCAAATATATGCCATGTTTTAGGATATATTTTCATTTCGAAATATGCAGTGAAGCGGATTGCTTTTTCAAACACAGAGGGCGTTAAAGTGCACATGTTTAACCAATATATAATGAATTTCACACAACCGGGTCTTAAGTTTCGAAAATATATTTATTTTTTTAAACTCGGTTTTTGACATTTCGTCAATTAAACACCGGATCCTCCGTGGAGCAAAGTTGTGAAGAAAATGTAAATTTTTCTTACGAAGATGTGCCATTTTATCTTTAAAAACTAATTGGCGTCTTATTCTGCACCTGTCAGCGTTCGTAAACAAAATCTGGCTGTTTGAACAGAAATCTAATTAATTTATTGAAGCTTGTTGGCAGAAGTTATTTGCAGAGAAATGTTAACCCAATTTTGAAAAATAATATTATAAATTTCGAAAATATGAAAACTGTAACAAGATCGATGCTGTGGGGTTCAATCTAGGATATTTAACTAAAACCAAAATTTTAAATATCTATAATAATATAGTCGGAGTCTGGTACTTCCCAAATTGATTAATTTCTTAAAACGCTTTTTTTCTCTGTCGATGTCGATGTTTCGCATCCGTATCGTACATTTTTGTCCGTTGTACAAGGTGTCCGTTCTGAAGATCATTTGACGAGGTATTTCAATAATTTCATCACGAATATTTTGTTTGAGTTTCTTAAGCGTTTCTAGTTTGTTTGTATAAACCTTGATTTTCAGATATCCCCCACAAAAAGAAGTCCGGAGCAGTCAAATCAGGCGACCGTGGAGGCCAATTAACATCACCATTTCTTGAAATAACTTGTTGTGGAAAGAGGTCTCGCTGTAATTCCATTGTAATCCTGGCTGTATGCGATGTGGCACCGTCTTGTTGATTCCACATGTTTATCAAGCCCAAACCATGCAGTTGTGGCATTAAAAAGTTTTCACTCCCCATTGATAGTTACCGTTACGCCGTTTTCAGTTTCAAAGAATTAAGGTCCAATGATTTTTCTTGACCAAATTGCACACTAGACTGTCACTTTTAATGGATGCAAAGGTGGCTGATAATATTTTGAGGGTTTTCCCGACCGACTATTCTGTTTATTCACATATCCATTCAAATGAGTATGTGCCCCTTCACTCATTACGATTTTTCCATTATAATTATTGGCATATGTACGGCGGCATAAATGGTCTTGTGGAAGAAGCTCTTGTGTCAACTGAATCTTAAATGGAAACAAATGCAAATCCTTGTGCAAATTGTGACCAAAGTTGTTCTTTGAAGACCAAGTTCCTGAGCACGGCGTAGAATTGAGTTTGATGGCTTGTTTTGAACACTCTCTTGTGCAGCAGTAATGTTTTCAGCCGATCTTGCAGTACGTTGTTGTCCATTCTTGGCGCTATCAGTTAAAGGCCCTCTTTCTTCGAAATCATTCACTACACGATAAATAGTGCGTCTTGTTGGCACGTTGTTTCTCCCAAAAATTTCACGTAACTTTCTCATCGTCATATAATCGATGATTGATTTTGATAAAATGTTTTAACGGTTAAAACACGTTGGTTTATCGAATATCTTTCCATAATAAATCTGCCACGTCCGTACTTTACGACTGCCAAATATAAACTGTCAAGGCTAATGTTTATCAAAATGGCGGCAAAACAAATTAGTATACCTTCCCGACGGACACCCTGTATTACTTTGTCAGTTGTGATAAAACTTGAAAAAAATTCAACAGTTGAACTACACCCCTATTCTTTGATTCACTACAAATATATACCTTGATCCACTCCTTTTCTTCAGCTCCAGTAAATGTAGTCATGTTTGGCACACACCGAGCATTAAATAAAGTTAGTACTGAGAATGGAAACAGGTCCCATTGCTATTTTTCTTTTGGAACTTTCAACGCAAATTCACCAATTTATCGAAATTAAAATATTTCTCTGAAATTTTTAATTCAAAAATTAACGCTGAAAGGCGTTTTTTTTTGTGTATATTAATTTTGTCAAAGTTCATTGGCGCAGATTAAAATTTAAAGAGATTGTAACAGATGTTCTTCTTTAAAAAGGTGTTACAGTTGTAGATACTTAATGATGCTAATTGTTTTCCAAATAGGGTCGATGTTGACAATCTATGGTGGCCATGTTACATCGGCGGGGTGTGTCAAACCTGTTATTTAATATTCAGTCACTGATGCCAAACCATCGTGTCAAATTATTTACACGTTTGAGCATAACATGCAAATAATAAAACTTTACTATCAAAATGGGTAGTCGTTGCCACTCCCATTTTACTCGTAGTCGTAGTTGCTCCTATTTTACCAACAGACGCGGTTGCGGTCACCAAAGTTTGAGGGCTCAATTTGAAACATCCGGTTCGGTAAATAATTTGTCAACACCGTAAGTCAATAGAACGTCAGATCGGCTGAGAGAATCGGCATTGTCCATCAAAGTGCGCAGGTGAACCGGAGACATTCGATTCCTCACCATGTACATGAACACGGGCTTTCGCAGATTTTAACTGGTCAAATTTTACTTTGGGACTTGAGTCTACAACAATAAAAGGCCATACTAACTCAAGAACTCAAAGGTAATGAACATAGACAAAACTGTTTGTTCGCTGGAACTTCTTGGCACAGCCTAATATTTTGCCCGAATACATCCGAGGATGGCCAACGGGCTATAGTATTATAACGGTCCTTCTTTTGCGGTGTCAGCCACATAAATTGACAGATTTCCCGAAATTTAATTTTTTCACTGCAACTCCTAATTGATGGACAGGAGCGACTTAAATTTGTTCGGAAAATATTTTATATTCCGTTCAGGTAATGTTGAATAAATATACTCGTATTGCATGTTTTCCATCATCAAAAAGGTCAAATCAACATCGAAAAAGCTCCCTCAAAAAAAAAAGTAATGTTCAAAGGGTTTCAAGAAAAAAAAAAAAATAATAATTTGGTTAAGAATTAATATATTGCGCACTGTATTTTAACAATTCACGAAAGTCATTGTTTCCTTGGTATGATTGAAACGTAAATAAAGTCTTCAGGCATTTGGTCAGTTTTCGTTTTGTTATGCCAAATTCTTTTCGGCATCATTACCTTTTTTGTATTGCTACGCAAATAACGAACTAAAAAGTCAGAGAACAACTGGGTTATATTCGTCCGTATTAATAATCAGGCCGCTATATTTCTCATGCCTGCTATATATAGGGTGATTTTTTAAGTTTTAAGTTTTTCAGGTTGGCAGCATTGCTTGGTAACGGCGTCTAAACCTCATCCCTCAAACTGAAAAGTGAACGGTATACTCTGCGGTTCCATCATGGAATGACAAATGACTTACCACAACGCCTCATTTTTGTTGAATGGACCTTACAAAAGCTCAATGAAAAGCCGCTGTTTTATCGAAAAATTGTTCTCAGCGGTGAGGCTCATTCCTCGCTGAACGGATACGTACACAAGCAAAACTGTCGCATCTGGAGTGATGAACAGCCACATGCCATACATGAATTACCGATTCGCCGCGCCGGTTGACATGTGGTTTCACCAGGACGTTGCAACATGCCGCACTGCTCGTTAAAAAATGGATATGTTGAGAAATAAATTTGATGAGCAGCTTATCCCCCGATTGGGCCCCCATGATCTTGCGATTTAACACCTCTTGATTATTTCTTCTGGGGTTATGTCAAGTCGTTAGTCTAGTCGTTAGTCATAACATTATTCATAACGTTATTCGTGGATACAGGCCGAAATGCTTGAAAACCTGACGAAAAATTGGACCTTTCGAATAGTCATTTTGAGACGGAGCCACGGACAACATTTACATGAAATTATGGAATGGAAAAGACCGGTTTATCGATTCCAATAAAAATTTTAATATATGATGAAAATTTGAGTGTTTTATTCGGTTTTTACAAAAAACTACGATTAAACTACGATTAGGCTCTTGAGGTGCGCCCTAACAGTAGGCCCTACAACCGGTACACCATTTGTTTATAAAAACTGATTTCTAACCGAAGAGCGTGATATGCTTTTTGGAGACGGCTTCGTGTTGTGGCTGTGTTGAATAAGAATTGCTGTGGTTTCGATGAAACTTTTATTTCATTATATTTAAATGGGCGTCTCTAGATTGGTTGCAGCAGTGGGTCCTTTTGAAGTAGTTTTCGAAAAAATACGGCCCAATGACACCTCCAGATCATAAATCTCCTGAATCTCCACTTTTGTAGTAAGTTTGAACTATTTTTACGCGTATTTCGGTTATTAAGTGATCAATATTCATGAATGGCAAACCTTTCACTAAATGAATAACATTTCCGATGAAAAGTATTTACAGCAGAAATTTAAATAACAATAAAGACATTTAAAAAACAGGTACTCCAGATTAAGTTCTAGCCAGTATTTTTGGAGGCAATATTGTGATTCAATGTTCGGTTAGAAACCTGTTCGCTTCGGTACTTGCTTACAACAGTACTTTGCAAAATCAAAGACAGACTTTTAATAAAAACTTTAAGAACTGTAGACTCAAAGTAGGTTTGTGGAAAAATCACTCTCTTCTCTGTGTGAGATACTGAACTGTTTAGCTTTGTTTAAATTAGGAAATTGTTTCAAATTAGGAAATTGGGTTCAGTATGACCGTTTCTTATTATTAGATATTGTTTATTGAGAAAGAAACATGTATGTACGAGTATGTGCCAATAGCAAGTGCATTGTTGTAATAAAATAATTCATATTTGGAGCATATTCTGTCTTCTAATTCAACATATTTATCGTATAAATAAATACGTATGCCAAAGTATAAATGTGCAAATGTTATAGAAAGAAATCAATGCCACACATCATTTACATGCACCAAACTTTATATTAATAAATTTTGAGTCGATTAAAATCAAATTTAGCACACTTTTAGTTTTAAAATTTCCAGTTTCTTGAATAAATTGGATTTGATTGTTACGATTGAGTTATGCCATTATTGGTGAATATTGCATGTAAATGTTTCGTTTGTTTAACGCTTTTAAATTAATAAAATAACTAAAACAAGAAGATTTAATTGTGTTGAAATAGATTTAATCCAGGCAATAAATCAAGCATTTCTGGTTTTCAATGCGATACGAGTACAAATAGTATTGTTTTTTCATACATTTTGATAATAGTGTAATGGAATAGAAACATTTAATTTGAGACAAATCAAATAAGAGCCCAATAGAAAGACGGCATTACATTATTTTCTTTATAGAGAATAGCGTTTTACAAACATCCACACACACACACACACACACACACACACACACACATACATAAAGATATATTCCAACATACATACATACGAGCGATGAAAATTAAGTGGTGCACTGCCGACAGATTTAATTTTTAATGGAAACTTTGTTTCAATTTAATGAAAAGGATTGCAATATCGTAGAGACGTCTTTGAGCTGAGTAAAAATCTTTTTTCGGCTCACCACTGCTGATATATATTCTGCCAAAAAAGTGCCGGTCATTGGCCAATAAATCGCAAAGTATTAATTATTCATTCAAATTTATTGTAGGTCCTTTAAAGTAGGCTTCTTCCGAAATAACAAGTTTATTGTTAAAACCTTTTTCAGACAGAGAATATTTAATTTTTTACGTTTAAACAAATGCTTATATTATGAATATATAAATTCCATGAGTTTTTTTTTTTACAAACCCTCTCTCTCAAACGCCACATAACAGATACTATTCTTTATTTACCATCTGACCTTCTGGCAGGAATTCCGAGTGCATAACACCGCGATAATCAAAGAAAATGTTTAGCATTAATTTGACTTTTTGAGTTTGACGTAGTTTTTACGGTTGCGGCTATGCTGAGAGGTGCTGTTTTGAAGCTTGTTGGTCGGATTGCGTGTTAAATTCGTAAACGTTTATCTCATTATCAGTCATAACACGTTTTGTGTACGTGGATCGTAATTGGCTCGGTCTAGCATGTCAGCGACAACTTTTACGCCTTAAAGTGAGATTTTTAATGATCAATTCTCGGTACTATTTTGACAGAAGACATGAGAAACTCATTGTCACCAACATCGACTTTGTGTTGGTAGCACAAACAACGTAATAATATCGTAATATATAATAATCTCGTCCATTTCTCAACGACGTGCATGGGTAAATCATAGGGAAGATTTGCGAGCTCTTTTTGCCAAACGTATTTCTTGAATTTTTAAATCGATTGAGCCATGACTCTCTGTTTGGCCAACAGGCTTGTAGAGGCGGTGCACACATATATAACGATTGAACAAAACTACACAGTTAATAAAAAGCTAAAATATAAACCCACCAGGGTCTATGAAAGTGCCTGCCAGTACCTCCCAAAGAAATGCAGTAATAGCCCTCGTATACTCGTAGGTGGTCTTATACATGCATGCATTAATCTGTTTATAGAATGCACTTGAGTGGGAAATTTGCACAGAATTTTGTACATCCCGTAAAAAGAACGAGATAACGAGTCTATATTTTACACTTGAGTGCAAAATGTGGACGTCATCAGAACACGCATTCTGGTACCTCCAATACAAACCGAACCATGGGTTCCGGAATGTTGTCACGCTATAACATGATCTGATTTGGACCAAAACTTACATGACTTAATAAATTCATAGCCTCCAATTGGGTGCAAAATTTCGAGAGAATCGAACCATGTCTTGTTGCGCCCAAATACAATCACACTACGATTCCCCATTGGATGATTTAGTTTTAACCAAACTTTATATCGTATGATACATTCGTGGTCTTCTACTAAAGTTTCAAATTTTTCAAAAATCATGCTTTCAGGTACCTACACTGTAAATGGCTCTAAGGGCGTCGAAATTTGTATGCACTACGACACCGTATTAGATGACCCGATTTTGACCAAACTTCATAAAACTGAATAAATTTATCATTTCACCTTAAGTGTGGTGTACGGAGGCAATCAGACTACGTGGAATTGCAGGCAGAACGAAATAGCTGTCAAATAACGCATGAACCAAAAACAATATAACTTCCAATGAAAAAATGTCCTAAAATAGAGAATTAAATCTAAAGATAAAAAATTTAACTACGCCATAGTATATTGAAATAATTACAAGACGTGAAACGAAATAACCTTCATTGTAATAAAACCTAAAATAAATGAAATAATATCCAAATTAACGTTAACCAAAAAAGTCACATGTTTTAATATGTTCATACCAACACATAACAATTTACAAACAATCTTGAACGATATCTTCTATTTGAGTATAAATATTCTATTAATTAAACATAATTTTTGTTTGATTTTTAGTTCATTAGGAAGAAAACAAACGGAAATATCTGCGGCAAATGCTTAGTCGAGTCGAGAAAGTTGCACTGTTAAAATATAATCGATAATCGAATATAACTTGAAAACTTAATGTTAAAAATTACGTATTTGGACAGCAAAATTATTTTGATAAATAGCGCTATTTTTGTACCACATTTTCGCCTGATGTACTTTTTCCATCATACTTATGTAAACATCTTAAGTGAACGACTGAAGAAATTAACTTTTTATACAAAATGTTCGAATGTTCCACTTTTTTTTCAAAACTGCTGAAATTTATGTTCTTGTTGCTGTGCAACATCATCCAAAGCATTTAATTCTACCACAGAATTTCCACTTTCCAAACACTTCGTCTAAACCGTATTAATCGTGTTGGTCATATTGTCGAAATCATCAAAGTTGTCACATTTCAATAATAAACCATTCATTAGAGATTTTCACTTCCTCCTGCAGCATTCATAATATATTTAATTTTTGTATTCGAATGTTTTAGGATATAACCCCCTTCTCCTCAACTAATAAAGCAATTCTCGTTTTTATCTTATAATTTTAAAATCCATTTTAATATCCTTGAAAACTTTTTGGGCGCCTTGGCCCGTTTAAAAATTTCTGCGGAATTATTATAGCAGAATAGACTTCTGTTATTTAAAAAAATGCTAGCTCAAGGCAGAAAGATTATTAAAATTAAATGTTTTCTTTACAAATGGTGATTGTTTAATCGTAGTTTTTTTTTTTTTAAATTGAATAAAACACTAAAATTTGCATCTTTGCTATTTAATTTTTTAAAGATAATTTTAGTAAATGTTATCTGTAACTCCGTCTCAAAATGTCCATTCAGTAGCTCCAATTTTTCGTCAGGTTTTCAAGCATTTCGTTTTGTATTCCACAAACACCGCGTGTTATGTTATGTTATCCTTTAAGGCTTGAATAGTGTTCTGCTTGTCTACATAGATTAACAACTTGACATAACCCCACAAGAAATAATCAAGAGGCGTTTAATCACAAGATCTTGGGGGCTAACTCACAGGGCCAAATCGAGAGATAAGCTTTTCACCAAATTCATCTCTCAACATATCCATTGTTTTACGAGTAGTGCGGCATGTTGCACCTTCCTGATAAAACCACATGTCAACCAAGTTCAACTCAGCCAATTGGGGGGGAGGATCGCGGCGATATCGTTCGCGTTGACGGTAACGTTTCTTCCACGGTTTCTTCAAAGACGAAAAATGAACCGATGATGCCACCAGCACATAAATAACACTAGACTGTCGTATGGCATGTGGTTGTTCATCACTCCAGACGCGACAGTTTTGCTTGTGTATGTATCCGTTCTGAAAGAAATGAGCCAAATCGCTGAACACAATTTTTCGATAAAACAGCGCATTTTCATTGAGCTTTTTTTTGTAAGGCCCATTCACCAAAAATTAGATGCTGTGGTAGGTCATTTGGCTTCAATTCTTGCGTGAGTTGAATTTTATAGACTTTCAAACCCAAATCGACGTGTAAAATTTTCCTTGTGGTTGAGGAACACATGCCCAGTCGCTGAGTACGGCGACGAATTGACATTTTACGATCGTCATTAACACTGCTCACTACGGCTGCAATATTTTTTCCGGTACGCACTCTACGCATGCGAGTCGATGGTTTTATGCCCAACAAAGTAAATTTGGTGCGAAATTTGGAAATAACAGCACGAATTGTTAATTCAGCAGGTCGATTATGACGACCATAAAATGGTCGTATCAAACGATGCACATTTGTCACAGAGCACGAATTTTGTTAATAAATTTATATGTGTACGATTTCCAATCGTTGCTCGTTTGTTAGTCTTTCCATGATGAAATGACAGAGTATGCTGTACACTTTTCACTTTGACAGATGACGTTTGGACGCCATTACCAACCAGTGCTGCCAACCTGAAAAACTTAAATCTTAAAAAATCACTCTATAATTTATTTTTCCTGCTCTATCAAACTATGGAAAAATTTTTGACACTCCTCCATCTTCGTCAAAGCCATTTTCATCAGTTACGTTTAAGATTTATAATAAGGATTATATTTTTGTCTAATTAATGAAACTATCAGTTGTAGTTCCAAATTAAATGAAATAGTCTCCAAAAACAAAATTTATTTGGCTTTGTCTCACCTGAGGATTATTTCATTATGAAATAACCCTAACAATTTTTAATGAAATAGCACCCAAAAAAGGTGAATGTATTCCCAAATTTTTGTGTTACTTGTTTCGGTTTAATTTATTTATTTTTTATTTATTATCATTATTATTATTATTTTTTTTTTTTGTGGGATTTATTTAATTTTTTGATTATTTCATGGCACCGGATTTGTAGATCTCGAAACTTACCTATACTACAACAATACCCTGTAGAGTAGTACAGGTTGAATTAACACGTTAGTAGTTTTCAGCTAAATTGGAATTTTGTGTTTTTTTTATATTTTAAATAAAAGCTAGACAAAATTAGCAGTTTGGTTAAAAAATTTATTTTTGCAAATTATTTTTACGTAACCATATTGCCGTCTAATCATTGCACATTTGGCGTATAAACAAGTTAAATTCACAAACAACCTTGTGGTTTTATTCTATTGGCCTAAAAACTTCATCATCATCGTACCGTTCCCGCATGCGGTAAACCAATCACTCATATTGTTATACGACGTGTCTTATACAAGCCTCGCATATTTCGCAGTCTATCCAACGTTCTATATCTTCAACGTTCTATATCTATGATGGAACTACCGCAAGTACTCGGTAGCTGCACAAAGGGAGGAAACCTTCACATGTTCTGCAGAAAAGCTTCCCATCAACATTACGTTTTCCCGATTGCATACGTTATTAAGCCAAATTGGAAAATAAATGTGCATTAAACATTCGCAGCCAACCGAGCAGACAACCATCTATGCTGCTGATGGAGTAACTATCACGCCAATGCACTGTCCAATAACGACTTTGAGTCAAATCATCGCAATGACCTTACAGCTCGTTTGCTTTGCTTGTGTCAGTCCTCGAGCAAAGTTCCGCGGTTTTTGTTATCACATTGACACAGTCGCCGCAGTTTGTGGCAACTATGGTTTATGAATTATCAATGTTCACAAATTCCGTTCATTACTACTGTTGCAAATGAGCTTGTCAACGCCGACATTAGATCCATATTGGCGATGGTGGGTGTTTACGTAAAACTGGGCCACGTCAAAAATAAATTAAAATGTCAGGACTCAAGGCAACCTCCTTTCCTGCATTTCCTTTAATTTGGTTACAGTTTAAATTGCAATAATTGCAACTAATGTGCATCATACAATGGCACTTTTGCCATTCAGGTGTCCTAAGAGGGTGAATTTATGGTTTTCATTCGGAATGCTTGATTAAGTTGTTCGAGCAAATACATACTAATATTTAAGTTGTTGCTATTATCATTTTTATGCATACATATTTGACGTGGGACCTGAACGTCGTCACTGTCAAAATTTGACGTTTTCATGGCAAATCATTGTTGCCCCTTCAGAGGCCATAATATGAATATTTAAACTGCTGGATAAGTCCGACTTAGTTAGCATTTGCGGTAGATGTATAAACAAATATTAGACGTAATAACAAATATTCGTCTACTCTGTCAGTCTGCGCAATTACGAGGGCGTAGTGAGAAATGCTGATATTTTGATTTCATAAAATCAGAAAATCAAGGATTAAATTTTTTGTTATCGTATAGTTGGAATTTCTAGTTATTGTCTTACTCCGGGTGTTATGGAATGTGCACAACTCTCTGTTGCGAATTTGTAATATCCACTTTTTGAAACAAAGATATCACTGGCTCGAAAATATCTCCCATCGGTGTAGTTTATTGCAATTCAAGCAGTTTGAGCTTTAACTTTTGTTTTGGTGTTCAAAGGGATATGCTGATCGTACAGATGGTTGTCCATATATTTACGCGGTCAGTAAAGAACTCTTCAGTCTTCTTCTGCAGTGATACAAAAGTGTGCGGATGCCAGAAAAAGCTATGACAAATCGTTTTGTAATAAAAAAAAAAAAACAAAATTGTAACTTGCTTAACTACAAACATTTAAGTTACTGCAGCATACAAACTGGGGATGGCTGAAGAAAAATTAAATTTCGGTAAATAGTAAAAATTGTGTAGAGATACGAAAATAGTTGCGACAAAACCGACAATTTTTATTTTCGTTACCAATTTTATCAACCATGTAACGTGTGCCAAGTTTGACTGAATTTAGTGTAAATGCTGGAAAGATATGAACCTAAGAATGTATAGGTTAAATCGATCATTTGTATGAAATTAGTAGAAACTATGCGGTTATGTGGTCGGCTTTTCAAAAGAATGCATAAAAATCTATGGTGCTGCAACCAACGAATGCCAAATTGAAGAGGAAAGATTAAGTTTCGAAAAATGAGTTAATGTTGGGTCGAATCGGTCAATTCTATGGGAGGTACAATGGAGCTTAGTTATTCAGCCGATTTTTTCAATTTTGTCTAGTTTTGTAAAGAAGGGAAATGGACAACATCTCAAGTTATTGCTGAGTATTACTTGAGAATATGAAATTCGAATTGATGGGTCGATACCGCGAGTTTGTAATTCCTGGCTATGTGCTGGTAAGCTATTTAACTGCGTCAAGTTTTAAAAAGTTTCTTGAAGAAGTTTCTTATTATATTTACCAATCAGCCAGACAGATGGACACAACGTAATTGATATAAAAAGTCATCAAACAAATTTGGTCTACAATTTTGTTCCTTCATCCTAAGATCACTGGAAAATGTACCAGAAAACTGTTTCCTTCCTTCGATCTGCTCTAATGAAGTTTATTAAACTTGTGCACAAACTAAAAAGTACAAGAAGGCTACCATAAAAAAAACAATTTCCTTCGTTTGACAAATCATTAGCGTTGCTACAAATTTTCACTACTTTCAATTTAATATTTGCAATTCCTGTTTACATCTTTGGAAGCAATTTTTTTTGTGGGGTTTTCTGCGAAATCCAAAAAAACATTTCACATTATAATAAATATATTTTGATCATTATCAGATGAACAGATGGCGGTAAATGTGCATAGCAAACGCTTTAAATTCTAAAGAACTACCGCACTGGACACATAAGGCAATGTAATGGTGAAGGGTATAAAATATCTTGTAAAAACAATCGCAATAAATATTCTTAAAAACATTTCCACTGTTTTATTTTCATCACCGATATCCAGGCAAGTGTCAGATAGGTAAGGAGTCCGTTGTTTTTAGAAAATTTTTAATTATTGCTAACTGAAACCCAAAAGCCCGAAATATGGGCTGACTTAAAAACATTGTATAAATCATACATTCTGTGATTATTGCAATCGCAATAAATGAAATAAATAAAGAAAGTCTTTTTTTTTACATTTACTTCCATCATAAACTGTAACTTATGCGATGCACATTTTCCACGAATGTAATATACATGTACAATATTGTTAATAAATCTATCTACTTAGACCACCTGATACCTTAAAAAACAAATTAAAATAAAAATAAGAAGGAATTTATTTTATTGATTATATCTATTTCCTCCTCCAAATTATGTGTGTTTTGCTCCTTTTAATTAACCATCTTGAAAACGACGTACATGAAATGATTTGCACAATTAGATGCTTCACTTCAGATTGTGCATTTTTTGAATGCAAAACAAATCGGAAATTTCCATTTAAAATTCAAATTACGTCAATTGAAATACAAATTTTTCTATTAAATTGCAAAATATTTAAAATTGAGAACAATTTTATTAATAAAACGAAACGTATATTTCTTAATATTATAACAACATTATTAATTATGTAAGAACATAATTAACGCACTTTTTAATGTTATTGACGTTATTTTTATCATTATTATGTTACTTTTCAAAGCCAATGTCACTTGGTGAAATGTATTTGGATCATACGTTTAATCGTTAATCGAAAATTAGAGAAACATAAAAGCGTATTATGTTTAGCTACAAACACACAGTATTTATTAATTTTAAGATAATGAATTACATCTGAAAGGTGGAATATATTCAAGTCAAATGTTAATCAATTTAAATATATGGTGAACCAATTCTGTGAACAAGTAATATCTTCCTTTGATTTGGTAAACTAACCGCGTAGACCGTGTGATATTAAAGCACTTACATCTTTTTCTTTGGGTCGCGTAGAGTTCAGTCCGCTTGGATTAATGGAACCGCGGAATTGCAAGCCAGTATTACGTGCGTCTCTATAAATGCTGGAACGGGTCCTCTAAAATTGAAATATCAGAAATAACTATATCAGACATAGTTGCAGTCCACATTTACAATATCCGCGACCATATGATTGCAAGGAACCTGCTCAATATTATACAGTTCCGAAATCTATGAAGCATTATCTGTCTTTACATGGCTATACCGCTGGAGCATATGAAATCTGTAGCAGAGTTACAAACTGTAGGAGCTAAGTGTGATAAATTGTTCTTAGAGCACCAACGTCCGTAGTTTGCTACAGAGATCTTATCGCGAATGAAGAACCTGAAGTCATTGTGTATACGAGACTTCGTAAGATTCCACACGCGGTACAGTCTTTCAACAATTTCAACAGCTCTTGAGCAGCAGAAGTCTGGAGTATTTGAAGAGTTGATATGCGACTCGTGTTAGAGCCAGAAGAAATTTTGCAGAAGGTGGACGATCGAGCGTCACAGATGACTCAAAATTTGTTCTTGTTATCTAAAAGAAAGTTGTCTAAAAGGTAAAAAGTTTAAATTTTGCAAACTTTTTGGTGGATATTAAGGAAACGATCACCGACTGTACGTTGATAATAATTGCTCTCGTCTGTATGGAGCTAAAAGTGTTGCATATAAAATGTTCCAACTTCGAGAACATTGGACATTTTTAGAGTTGGTGTGATGGCTTGAGCCATCGTAACAGATAATGATGGAGCTGAAAAAATTCTTTCTAATGAACACTGTTTATAAAAGGGAATATACATTTTTTATCTTATCGGAGCTTATTGAAAATTTGTACGTGGGGTTAACGTACACATTGCAATTTTATTTCGCTAATATTAGAAATGCCATGAAGGAATTAACGTGGTACCACCACGACAAACGGCTGATCTTGTAAATGTGACCTCTTTGGTTCCCTTCAGCAATATACAAATATTCGACTTACTTGCAGGTCATTTGCCCCTGAAAGCTTCAGCCAAAAGTACGGTTTTCAGATAACGGACTTGGACGTAACTAGCGAATGAGCTACAACCAGTAACATAGAACTGAAAATTCTTCTGCATATCTGAGAGGCAGTTTCAACATTCTGGTGGCGACGAGATAATACACAGCCTGCATTAGCTCCTAAATGCGATTTGGCTCGGGGAAAACATGTCCCATGATTGGAATTTATGTGTACTGTGTTAAAAAAGGCGATCCGAGTGTTTGTAAAAACTATCGGGGTATCAGTATTTCACCCATTGCGTGTAAGATCCTGTCGAGTGTGATATGTGAAAGACTAAAGCCGATTCTAACTGACCTGATTGGACCTTATCAGTGTGGCTTTAGACCTGGTAAATCAAAAACCGATCAGATATTCACATTACGACAAATTCTGGAGAAGACCTAAGAAAAACAGATCGACACGTGTCATCTTTTCGTCGATAAAGCTGCCTTCACTAGCCCGATACGGAAAAAACTGTATGAGGCCATGTCCGAGTTTGGAATTCTTACGAAGCTTATAAGTCTTTGTAGGATGACGCTGACTGACACGAAGTCTTTAGTAGAGATAGGCAAAGATCTTAGCGAACGTTTTTACACCAAACAAGAATTTAGGCAGGACGACAGTCTATCGTGAGACCTCTTCAACACACTGATCATGAGGAACATGATTATGAGGAAAGCAGCAGTTAACACGTCTGGTATCATTTTTAACAAAAGCCATACGTAACTTGCATATGGAAATGATGCTACTGCAGCCTTCTCAAGCACCGAGAAGGAAGCAGCGAAAATGGGACTGGTAGTAAACGGGGACAAAAATTGGTTTCAACGACCAAAGACTCTACTCGTTTTGGACGCTGTGTGAACGTTGACAACTATAATTTTGAAGTGGTGGAAAAATTCATCTAGCTCGGTTCCGCTGTAAACATAACGAATGATACCAGCATGAAGATAAAGAGGAGAGTATTGTTTGCTAACATGTTACTATGGGGTAAGCTAGCGATTCTTTGATAAAACCCTCTCTCGACAAACAACAATCCGACTGTACCAGACGCTGGTTCTAGCTGTCTTGTTGGATGTGTCAGTACTGACAGTTTTCGAGAGGAAAATACATGGACCCATCATCGTTAACGAAGAGCATCGGTATCGCACGAAAAATGATATGTATGAGCTATATGCCGACAACGACGTGGTCAAACGCATTAATATACAGCGATTGCGTTGACTAGGTCATGTTGTGCGGATGGACCCAAATGCTCCGATACGGAAAGCTTTTGGCAACGAACTCGATGGACGAGCAGAAGAGGGCGACCAAAACTCCGTTGGAAGGACCAAGTTTTTCAAACACTATCGAAACTTAGTGTGACGAATTGGAGGAGAAGCGCAGAAGATCGAAGCACTTGGAATTATTATCTACGGGTGGCGTATAATAGACAAGTATGTCTATTCCAGTCTCCATCTAAGAAGAAGAAAAACTTCAATATTCTGATTAAATGATTCGGCGTAATACGAATATTCAAAGGCTTAACTGCACGTTCTATTCAAATGAGAGGTGTGTTCCTCATTAGACTTACTACAAAATTGGTAATTCAAACGTGGACACTTGGCAAGATTATAGAGAAATTTGGAGAGACTGGAAGCGCTACAGATGTGGTCTGACCTGTGCATCATGGCAATATACGCACTGCCGAAAATATCGGATGGTTATACGAAGCTCCATTACAAATTTTTAAAAACGGGGATTTAAAGTGAACCTTACTGGGTTATGGTTTCGATTACATTAATACCGGCTACATAAATTCGGTTGATGATTCTATAATGCTTTAAAATTAAAAAAAAAAAATAAAAAGAGCAATTACTATTCGGTTCACCGAAACAAAATTTCTGTGTACCGATATTTACGAGTTTTCTTAAAAATTCCGTATTTAAACTCGATTTATTTTCAAATATAAATAGTAATGTTGGTATGTGTTGTTATAATACAAATATAATGTATTTTACTTAACACTGTTTAAATAACTTATTATATAAATCCAAAATTGGTGCTAAAATCATACATGCCATTCATTTCAACAGAATTTTTCATCATAAATTCTAGTCCCGATTTTTCCAGGAATAATTTTTTTGCATCTAATAGGTCTGAAAAATCAAATCCCTGTATTTGTTTAATTTAGCATATCATAATTGTTTGCGGAAATATACATAACCCTCCAACTTTTATTTTATTTCTAAGAACGAATTTTTTCCCATATAAAACAAATTGTAAAAGCACCATTTCTCAATAATATTAATAATCTAACTAAAATTACTGTTATAATATTCAAACATACAAGTTAGATCTTGTACGCTAAAGATTCAAAAAAAAAAATTAATAACGCTGACCTTCTCAAAAGGTCGCGGACACTGATGAACAAATGAAACGCTTTTTTTCTTCCGTTATCAAAACGAAGTTTGTCTTTTATTATTGCCAGTTCAAAACAGAGTGACTTATGCTAACAAATTCAATCAACTTATCAACTACCCACTACCATTAAGATTTCCATGAAATCTTGCGAAAGCATTGCAGTTAATGCTTTCGCGTTGAAAGTCAGACGCTGCAGTTTTTGAGCGGAAGTGCATTTTCAAATTTCTTGTTAATTTTTGTCTGAGAATTTGGGCAGCGAACGGTTGTCAACATACTTGCCAACGATTTCCGCTGACAACACAGTTCTTATGACCGCGCGTGTAAGCCAAATATTGGGAAACAAATATGAACTGAATTCATATGTGCCAAAATACAGAATTTCCAACATATTTTGTGTTAACTTACATACTTACATAGCTTATCATCATTGTAATATCATTTAATTATTATTTGCAAAATTCTATTCCAAGATTTAATTTGATCCTATAACTACATTCAGCACTGTTGAAGTGTCTTCTTAGCTCCCAGTATCTTAACTCCTGATACAAATCATGTCAAGGCTAAATTGTTGTTGTTGTTGCGGTCACTGAAAGAAGTTGTGCTTTGAATATAGTACACTAACGACTCGACTCACTAAGTTATTATTTTTTGTAGTGTGTGACTTGCAAAGTAGCGGATTGCTTTTATGATCTGCCCAGATATGGAAATTTAGAACATATTTGTGATAATGCACTCTTTAACATAGCACATAGCTTTTGCGATTTTGATTTTTTGCTTGCTTTTTGGGCCACGGAACAGACAACATCAACGATAAGTATAATTGAGCAGCTAACAAATGGAAAATTGTGTTTGCTAATTTTTTAAATTAAAATAAAATGTTTCTTTTTTTTGTATTATAAATGAACAAATAAATTGGACTTCTTTTGAAAAGAAAAAATTTAAACAATAACTGTAATCGAATTTAATGTATTTTCACATTAATTACAAATTGTTTAAATAGTTCCTTGTATAAATTTATGTGTTATTTAATAATATTTGTTACTTGTTTATCCAGGCACGCAGAATTTTCCATCGGAAATTCTCGTTCCGATTTTTTCTCAGAAATGTTGATAAATTTTTACATTCGATTTATTTTTACACTTGATTTAGTTCAATTTAGCAGCTTTGAAAAATTTCTACATTTTTTTGGTATAGAGAAAAAAAACTTTTTTTATTTCGTTTTTAAAGTTCGGTAAATGAGAAATAACTGCGATTATAATTTTGTTAGCGGAGGAAATAAGGTACATCAGGTTTGGTAAACCACGCCAAAAACACGTTTCAGATCCGGTTGCGGTTACGTTACCGGTTAACTCATGAACAAATCAGTAGAAGCATATACGTTCATGCAGTGACATTTACGGTTATTTCTGGTAGCTTGAAAGATACGCGATTTAGAATATATTGTCAAATACTTTCCCTTTGACGATTTAAATTTTTTGCCAATTATAAAGCAAATAGAAGTTTGAATTATTTCGAAAAACATGGTTTTAAATGGCAGTAAAATTTCTCGTTATTTGTAAAAAAGCCTTCACAATAACTTCTGTACGTTCAAAATGGCAGCCCAAAGTCTCGCATTTGTTCAACAATTTTAGCAAAAAGTATCATCATCCTTCGCCAAATGGAGAACAAGTTGCTGAGGAATGTACAACGTCTAAACTGTCTTCCTAGATGTTACAAAGGCGACCATAGCTTGTTCCAATAATTTGAAATTTTTAATGAGTTCTCTTTTAATTGCTTGAATGCATATTTATAACTGCATTTGTTCAAAATGAGCCAAAGTAAATTGTAAAAACACAAATTTTCAAATTTTCGATTTAGGATTTGTTTTCAGGAATATTTAAAGAAAGTTGTGTTTTAATTATATATGATTATATATGAGCTATCCTTTAGCCACCCAGTGTATAAATAATAATTTTGCTGCCCTTTCGAAAGTACCTTACGAAAGTATCAAATTTTACAACTTCCGATGCGCTAATGTGAACTTTATTGCTCTGTTCTACTTTTTCTATAATATAAAATTCTCAAAAGGAAGCAAAATATATATGTACGAGTATACCTATACCTATATATAGGGAGCGTTATATATCTATATTAGGTGTATCTTTTGCAATTTGTGTAAAAAATTACCTAAGTGTGGGATGTCATAAAAACGGTAATTGACTGTAGGAAAATAAATTTTAAGAAAGCAATGCGTTCAGAAATGTTTATACTTGGGAAAACCCAAGGTGCAATAATATATTTATTCACTGAGTGCCGTGAAATTGATGATGTGATGGCCTAATTGTGGCTAATACAAAATAAACAAAACTTTTTTATACATCTTTGAAACATTATAAATGGGATTTTTACACTTTACTTTATGTTTTCGTTGTTTATGGTGGCCAAAATAGAAATGCGCTTATAAACTTAAGTTGAAACAATTGTTTTGGTAAAAAATATCACACATTTGGAACAAGCTGTAGCCGCCATTTTCATATATAGGAAGACAGTTTAGGCTTTAGAATGTTCTAAATTTTGTTATCTTAGAGAATAGGATAAAGGTGTTGTACGAGTATATCCATAAACAACTCTTTCTGGAATCGGCGAAAGTGTTATGATATTTTTTAACCAAATTATTTCAAAATTACGCTATTTTGAATTGAGATTTCTGCCATTTTTAACACATAAAAGTTGTTATAGATTTTTTACAGTTTACGTGAAATTGTGTTATCGTTTGCTAATACATACAAAATATATTTTCTAGCGCACATCTCTCAAGCTATAAGAGATATTAAGAATATGTAAGCATGTTTTTGCAGATCACTAACCGCCAGTAATGACGTAAAGGTTATTGTAATTGGATCTGAAATGAAATTTTTACAGCACAACAAAATTTCGTTAAATGTGAGGTACTGTACTTTGAATCCAAATTTTGCGGCTCAGCTTATACCTCTGCATGTAAAAAAGCCAGTGCGAAATTTCATCAAAATCGATCAAATCGATTTTTGCTTTTACCCTCATTGCGTACAGTGGGATATAACATGGTTCCAATTATCTGTACGATATATTAATTATCCTATATTAAACAGACTCTGTTAGCGACAAAAGTGCAAGAATGGTTTGAAGGCTTCTGGTGCCAGGACAAAACAATAGTACGGTCTGTTTAGTAAAGTGTTTAAACGGTATCGGGTCTCAGTTCCTTCCGAAATGCCTGGACCATTATTGGTAAGAGAAATGCACTGCAGAGCTCTAAATAGTGTAAAGTTTGGTTGGCGTCAATTTTGTTTTTGGCATAAGCAAATGTGTAGTAATGTGACCATTAATGTTTTGAATATGCACTTACAGTGAGGTCGCATATGCTTTCCCGGAAGCAACACAAAATGTAAGGAATTCCATTTCGAGATATGGGTTGAAGATCATTCATCAAGGGATTTCAATTCTCCCGATATTACAGTATTCCGATAAAAAATACTATTCATTTGCTTAAAGTGCTCATAATAGAAGAGCTGTCATTGGCTGATTAAAAGAATGAAGAATAACTCTTGTAAATAAAATATTAAGATCTATACATTTGAAGGCAGAGCACGGTGCTAAGTTTAGGCGTTTATGACGTACGGCGTGATGTAGAAGACTTCAAAATTAGTCATATTGCGGTTTTAGCAAAGGATTTTTGAACTTGGCTCGTTTTGCCATTTTGAGGCAGGCAATACAATGCAATTACCATATTTGCTTTCATAAGTACGGCTATTCACAATATTTATCTTCTTTTGTCACTCGGTAGACATCTTCAACCCCCAAAATTGCGGTTGTAGAGTTTGCCAATTCCGTTTATTTCCGTTCGGGTGGCTATGGATGTGAGGGAGCATGATTTTGGGGTATAAATCCCTTCCCAGTAACAAGTCGATACGACAACATTTCAAGCCAGTTCTTGTAATTTCTGGTTGCATTCCGCCCTATGAACTTTAAGCGAATGAACCGTTTATTTATGGACCGCTAGATAGACTGCAAATCGTTCCAAATCGACCACTCAAACAGCACGTCTGATTAGACCTTTTAATTCGGCTCTGATGGTTGTAAAAAAGACTAAATGACTAACAAAAAAATTTAAAACGGGAACGAATTGCACAATAAAGGAGTCTTAAAAAAAAGTATCGAAATGTATGTAATTAAAAACAAAGAGAATCGATCTGATTCGATTGGATTTGAAAAATGTAAATGCTTCACTCACAACACTGCGTTATGCTAAACCCTATTAGTATTAGTAAGCCACACTACAAGCGAGATCGTGAATTTAGAAACGGATCGAAAATATCCCCCAACAGATCCGCTTAATAGATAATAATAATAGATGAAAAATAGATAATTTATCGCTTTCTATATGTAGAAAAACTTGCGCAATATAAGAACTTTGCCTACTTTTGGTTTAATCGATAGTCAGCGCTATGCAAACAGTCCGACTTGAATGTACTGTGCATTTAGAGCGGATTGCAATTTGCGAAAATTTTAGTCAAATTTCCGCATTAAATATTCGACAATAAAAAACTGATGTTCATTGAAAATTATTTCATTGCGACTTTTAATTTACCACTTGTTGTTTAAATGCCTGTATTCGATCTTAATTAATATACCTAAGAACAACCCCGTATTTGTCTCAAACGACAATTTTCAGCATTCCATTTAAAGCTCAAATGAAATTTACCTTTTCTCTTTGTCAGTATATCCTGCACAAAAACTCTTTGTACTAATATTCTAATACAGTTGTTTGTGTTTTAAATATAATGTTTTAAACTCCTGAACCTGTTTTTCTTTCAATATAGTGATTATTTCAATTATTAATAGTTATTAGAAAGTCAATTTTCATGTGAGATGGATGCAAAAATATTTACTTTCCGTGGCACAAAGCAAACTATTCAGCTGCCAAAGATTTCGGTACTATCCTATATATATAAGCTTCATGCAAAACGACAAATTCTTTTGAACTGCGTACTAGCCTGCGTACGGAAGGACGACAGCAAATTTGTGCAAAAGGGGAAGCAATGATAGACAGCGATGATGTTTTATGCTTGTGATCACAAGAGCGCGAGAAGGTATCTAAAGAAAGACAATATGAACTAATCGCAGAGACATTGCAGCTATGCGGTGGCATTTTTTTTCAATAAAGGAGAGATTTATTTGCGAGTAACTGATTTCTTGTTGTTCTCTTTATTTGTTTATGTAAAATATCTCATATAGCTAATTTATTTTTCAATTAGTCAGTGCCTCTACCACAACATTGCGGGCCGGAAGTGCCACAATTGTATCAAACTGGTTCAGTAGATAAAATCTTGCTAATTTATAGATTCAATCCAAATGTTTTAAAATGACCCTATTTCAGATTATATTTATCTAGTATATTTTCTCTACTTAAAACGAAATTATGAAAGTATTTTACATGTCGGAAAGGAATCACTTCAATTTATTCATATTTGTAAGGGACCGTGCTAGTTGTAGGCGTGATTTCTGAATGTCAAAAATAAGACATTCATCTAATTGCACTTTGGTAAATAATAACCACGTATCCATCGGAATATGTACTCATGTTAACCTACTGCAATAACACTGTGTTCATTAATGGGAAACAGCGGGCACTTTAGAACTAATCTCCTGCAATACCGCAATAACGGTGGAAAAGAGCACATTAGAAGCCGTAGAAGAGCTTAATTCAAATCATTTATGGGTTATTAATCTCTTAGACATCAAGGATAGATGAAATTCAATAATCAATTTGGGATTGTCCGCCATAACCATAATTTCCATAATAACAACAATAAAGAGAAGCATTGATGATGTTGTGATCGAGGCTGCCCATAACTAAAAGAATAGATGTTAACGCCAAAAATGTTTGCAGGGTTAACAACAGAATTGGAATCGATATGGTTTTATGCTGACACTGTTAAGCGTGTGGGCAACTACCACCATCCAGTTTTAACCAGACTATTTTCAGAGTATTCTGTGTTTTTTGGCGGAACTTCTGTTCTTTAAATGGAAGGTCAATAACTACTTGCTGTTTAACTGATATATATATATATAATAGGTTTTCATGTGAAATTACGGCATTAAATGTGATAGGTCAAAATGCTACTACGGAAACATGAGTCGATTTAAATCAAAATTTAACCGATGATCGATGAAAATAGAAATATATAAAACTTTCAAGAGTTACACTTGTGATCTTTAGCATTGCCTTCCAATCCCTTGATACATCTGTCAATAAGTTTCTATAAGCATATTTTATTGACTTACAGTTTAACGGTGCACAACGCTGCAATAAACACACCGTACTGCCACACGTCGCATGAGGCATTGACGAAACGGAGTGACGACGGAATCACTTCATGCTTATTTAAAAATTTAGAATACAGAAATAAGTTTTCATTTGTGGATCGCATAGATATGGAGTTAACCGTGCTTTAATAGAGGGAAACATAATTTTATGAAAAACATTGCAGTGAAAAGCGAGTTCAGAGTAACTGAAATGAATTTAGCAGATTTTTTGAATTTTAATTCCCACTTGACATCGAAATTCACATGGAGAAATTCAGAGACTTTCAGCGAGAGCAAAATAAAATCGATACTATAATCTAGGAATGATTTTGGATTGATTCATTTCAAAATATCTTTAAATAAACCAGATGACTTCAAACTGCCAAATATTTTTAAAGCAGAATAAATGAAAGAGGAATAGATGACATGCCTATATTACCAGATAAAATTAAATAAAATGAACAAACTCATGTACTTCCGTATGTTGACCTTTGTTTTTATGGATTTTACAAAGATTTATCCATAGAAAGGAAAACCGGAAATACATTTAGAGGAAGGTCACAATGTCATCTACTACTGATAATAATTTAAATGTTGCAAAATAGTAAATATCTTTTGTTTTTACGATTTGTTTCACAGTTTGAAAATAAGTAAATACGAATACAAAGCAGAAGATAATCTTCTTATTTCTTTAAAACTGTTATTATTATTTTCCTAATAAAATTCCCCTATCCCCTATCCCCTATCACCTATCCCCTATCACCTATCCCTTATCCCTTATCCCATATCCCCTATTCCCTATCCCCTATCCCCTATCCCCTATCCCCTATCCCCTATCCCCTATCCCCTATCCCCTATCCCCTATCCCCTATCCCCTATCCCCTATCCCCTATCCCCTATA
>JAHXMU010000826.1:2866821-2877731 GCA_019455685.1 Philornis downsi
CCTATCCCCTATCCCCTATCCCCTATCCCCTATACCCTATCCCCAATCCCCTATCCCTCATCCATCTATCCCTATCCACCTATTCCCTGTCCTCCTATCCTATCCTCCCATCCACCTATCTCTATGCAAATATCCACCTGTCCCCTATCCCCTATCTCCTACCTCTTACCTATCTATCCTCTTATCCTCCTTTCCCCCTACCCCCTATCCACTTATCCAGATACCAAATTAAAAATGCTCGTCTAAAAAGTAAGAAAAATGGACACAAACTGTTTTGCCTTGAAAACGCTTGAACTGACGTATAGATGGTGATAATAGTTAAAAAAAATTATTTAGTCGTAAACATATGCTTTAAGTTTCAAGGCGCCACGTTGTTTAATATAATAGTTTTATTTGGGGTATTAAAAATAAACGATCTCAGTTAATTTGTAAACTTGGAAAGAAATTGGTCACCTTTATGTAACCCAATATTTCCATTTGAAAGGATTCAGTCCAACCAATATTAAAGCTGAGCGAATTTCTACTCTGGGGGAGTCTGCTCCTTCGTTTACGACTGTAAAATATTGGGTGGCAGACACGGTTAAAAAAATCCACAAAATGGAATTGGATGATCATCGAATGAAGGTGCGTGCGCTAAGTAAAATGATAGACATTTCAAAAAGTGCTATAAATCGTATATTGATGGAAGATTTGAAGCTGAGAAAGCTGTGCTCAAGATGGATGCCGCTCTTGTTTTCAATACAGCAATAACAGCGTCGTGAAGATATTTCACAGCAATAAAGCCGAATTTTTGCACCGACCAAAGAAGGCGAAGACGGTTCCATCTGCAGGCAAGTCGTAGCGTCTGTTTTTCTATAACATTTTCACCGAATCGACGAAATTCAATTTGCAACACTAAATTTGAGACAAGTTTTTTTGCAAAACACATTTTAGACGAATTGACAAAATCCGGCACCATGTTAAGTTGGGAGGATGAAACGAGTTTTCAACTTTATCCTTGTACCAAATATTAGTGAGGAGCCATATTCGATTTCTAAATAAGGATAATATCGTATGTTATATTTGAAATCTCACAGTGTCGGAAGAAGAAAAATCTGTAAAACGAACTTTGAAGCCAATCAAAGAGGTAGGAAAATTAAAAAAAAAAATAAGTTTATCATTTATATGCCTGTATTAAGTAACTCACTTTATACAAGGTGGAAATTCAAATAACTTTTTTTAAGCGATGTATTTAATTTATTTTGTTTATGTTGTATAGAAAATTAATTTTTATTTAACTAATCAGGTTTAAATGATGATAGAATGTAAATAACAACCACGCTCATTTACGCATATGCGACACCTAATCAGACAATTTTCGTTCTCATTGTGGCCTGAAAGGTTGAAGTCGGGATCGCCTCAATTATTGATTTAATGGACTGATCCAATTCATTCAAATTCCTTGGTTCCGTTTTGCACATATCTTGCTTGATATAACCCCGTTCAGGGGACTTTGGGAGCCAGCAGAAAGTGAGATATTAAGATGAAAGTTCTTGGATATTAATTTGTTTGGGAATTTTCGTGGCTATGTTTGCAGTTTCTCCATCTTGAAACCACATGCATAGTTTTTTGGTAAAATAGAACTTCTTCAACATATTAAAACAGTTACTATTGCGCCGTTTTCTTCAAAGAATTCTGGCCTTACAATGCACTTTAAGGAGACTACGTACCACACAGTAACTTATTCTGGCTGCAGTTCCGTCTCATGAGCCTTTTCTGGAATAGAGTTAATCCATACAAGTATAAGTCAAAACTAGAAACAATTATTCGCTTGAATTTGCTTGAACTGACTATGCTGCAGCAGCGATTGTGCCTTCAACGGTACGGTTTTCGTGCGATGCTTTCAGATTCGGCAAATATGTTTACCCACCTCATGATGGTTCATCTACTCGGGGGACTGCGGCTAACTCCTTCCTAAATTCACTTTGTACGGAAATGAAGGACTGCAAAGTATGGTACCACCGCACTATTCAAATCCTCTTTTCGGTATCCCAAGCACTCGATTTAATAAATCTAAATAGTAACCTGACAGATAAAAAAAATTAAATTTGATAAGGCTACTTATTACTCAAAAATCTATCGGACCAGTATAACATCGGATTCTTATTTCGTTATAGAGCTATAATTTAGATTCATTCATACATGTATCGATCCTTTAGAAGTTTCTATTGGATTCCAAACTGTGTTATTCAGGAGACCGGTTCTTAAGTATGACTCCAAAGAAGAAAGCGAGTAAGCTGGATTGTTTTGAGATTTCTTTGTGGCACAAAATTAAAGCTGAAAAACACAAATTTTTGTGGAAATGTGCACTACTGTCATAAAAAAATATATGGGTACCACATTTAAAATTATTTTTGTTGAAATTATTGAAACACCAGCTTTTCTATTCTCACACAGTAACTAAACTAGGCAGATAAGCAATAACTTGGCAAAGTCTTATTATAATCTGATGAACGGTATATATGTCTATGTGTAACACACATACATTGACATTTATATGCAACCGATAAGAAATGTTCGAGTTTTGTACAGGGTATTTTATTGTAGAATTTTTTCATTATATGTAATCTGCCAAATACATTTTGTGAAAAGTTAATATGGTTAGTCAAATGTTATAATTTTGATTTGAGCCGTTGTTAGTTTCCTTCAGAAAACTACAATATTTATTTATTTTGCGCTTCTAGAAGGTACTAGTTCTAGAAACGGAAAATAAATAAATATTCTAAACTAAAAGTTTTTTTACAGGCGGTTATATTGATTAAACGCCAGGTGCGGCTATTTTCCGAATGAAAATAGATTTCGATTGGTAAAGTTTTCAAGAAATCGCTTAATTAGATGTCTATGTCGCTCGTGCGTCCCAACTTAAATACAAATGTGGTTACAAATTTGAATATGTTATTAAATATGAGATACTTACCACCAATATCTAAGCGCGTGAGACAATTATTTAAATACCGACGACATCGAGTTATGAACTCACGGCCTTATCATTCTTTTGCCGGCAATGGTCGACATTTACATTTTGTAGCTACATTTTATGTTGTTCAACTTCAAGCCGTTTTAAACACTCTTATAATTTCTCAAAACCCGACTAACCGAATCTAAAATACTGGTTAAACCAGTTCGATTTCCAAAGAAGTGAATAGTTTTCGGTTTCACTTTTGAACACTCTAACTGCAACATGTTGCTGACGCAATATGTAAATCAAGTTTAGAAACCTGTTGCAAAAAATAAATGCGAAATTACATTAATCGATGTTAAATACCAATCAATAAAATACCAACCAATCTTGAAATATTTATCTTATATACTATGTACTGAGCTCACGTAATTTTAGTTTTGAATATAATTCTAATTGACCCAGAAAGTTGTGTAGACTATACCATCGAGTTTAGCAAATTCAAAAGAAAACTGCATTATCATTCAAATATATGTACATGTAGAAGTAACTGAATTATTTATTCATTAACGAATAACTGGCAACAATTACGCTTAAATTAAACTGGTCCTCTCGCAAATTGATCCTATGAATATTAAACCGATACTAAACTTCTTCCTACCATTGCACAGTGGTCCAAACCCTTTTGTCTGCATTAATTCAAAAACCTTGTTAGAGTTTTCATTTATTGGATACTTAGAGGTCATGCCATACACAATAAATAAAGAAAGAAAAGGTTTAGCTAATCGGAATACAACTTCTTAGTAAACGCTTACCTAATCGGGCTATATGTTAAACAAAATATTTGTTATGAGCTTTTAGCAATTATTCCTTGTTTACTACTAAAAATTGACCATATATACTTCTATATAGTTATATATGTATATAAAACTATTCGACATCAAGTTGAAGAGAATTGCAATTACACTCATTATCATTGCCACTCTCCTTGTCTCCTTGTCTCCTATACTACGTTCTAACTTTATAAGAAATTATCGGTCCTACCAAGATATCGATAACTCGTTGAGGAAATGGTGTTGTTTTGGTACAGACTTGGCAATAAGGGATTCAAAGAATCCTTAGCTCTACACGAAACATCAGTTAAGTGCTTGTAAAATATGTTGCTTCTAATGCACTTCTTCGTAAACAAACCACAGACAGTACAGACGCTGAAGTTATCTTGAACCATGTACTAATTTTTTACGAACATTACGCGCCTCAAAGTGCCAAGAACAATATGACAGGATGTTAGCAAATATTTTAGAATTTATCGCTTGATGTTGGCATTGGAATGATACGCACATTTTGAAGACATCGAATTAATAAACTGCTTCAATTAATTCAATTTAGTACTGTCACTGCCACTTTATTTCGAGTTATTAACGCGTGATTTCATTGCAATCCACATTCTGAATTGGATTTTATTTTACATGGCTACATAACAACCTTATTATCTTTGTCTCTAATGTGCCACATGAAACAAAAATTAGTATGAGAAAAATTAGTATGAAATAAATGCATATATATATATATGCAGATATGAGTTGCTCTGGTCAGAACAGAACAAAAAACAGTCATGATGAAGGCCTTCCACACGACCTAGATTCTGGAAGCCGTTGAAACGTTTTAGGGTGCTTTTGTTGCTGCTCTGTGTTGGGAACTCATTAGAAGATCGTTGTTGAGTTTTAAATCTATATTATATCTATGTTATAAATGTATCTGAAATCTTTTGGACAACAACTAATTTTTGTTTAGGGTTTATTTATAATAAAAGTTTTAGGATTTTAATTGAAAAAGAAATTATAAACAATTTTAATTCAAATGGGGAATATTAATTAATTACTTTATATATTGCATGGGGAGCGCGAAATTATCTTTATATATATAATTCTACTGTACGGGCGTTGTCAGTGAACTCCTCCTAAACGGCTGGACCGCTTTGCATAAATTTTTGTATATGCGTCTGGGTGGTGCCCGGGATGGTTCAGATTTACAATTCGGTGCAATTGGACAAAGGGGCGTGGTACCTCCCATACAAGCAAAAAATTAAAAATCAATTATTTCTACTCCTGCTTACGGTATTTGAACAAAATTTGGTGCGTAGGTTTGGTGTACATATCTTAACTGCTGCTGCAAATATGGGCGGGATTGGACAATGGGGAGTGGTACCTCCTATACAAACCACAAATTAAAAAGCAATTATTTCTGCTCCTGCTAATGAAACATTTCCAATAAAAATAAAATTTGAAGGCAAAGCAACATTTGCTGGGTCGGCTAGTAATTTATAAAGATTTATACGGTTGCACAATCCTATACATGTCTGGTTCAAGCATATTAAACCACGTTTATGGTGAAATGCACCATCATCGACATGCAAGTATTAAATGATAAGTCATTAAAATTAGATTCATGATTCTCGAATGATGTAATCATGGATGATATGGCTAGCACCTGGCACAAGATAAATTGATTAGAAGCATTTGACCCGGATATCCAACATCATGTTGAATTTGAGTGTCTCGTAGGACGTTAACTGCTTGTGGGTAAGCACAATAACGAGTTTATCACTACATAGCCCAATGTTACTAAAGACATAATTAAAATTTCAACTAAGAATAACTCTGGTAACAAAAAAAAAAACAATATACGTAAAGGGTGGCCCAACAAGAACGCAAGATTTAAATGACTAATGCAGCAATTGAATTGTTTCTCCGGCTGTTTGACATGTGGCGGCGTCTTGTTGAAACCACATGCCCTCCACATTCATTTCTTCAATTCTAGGCACGAAAAAACTGGTTATCATTTCACGATACCGAACACCATTGACTGTTTGCGCTTGACATGCCTTATTTTCATAAATAAAAGGTCCAATGATTCCTCCAGCCCGAAATCCACACCACACAGTGACACGTTGAAGATGCATTCTCGTGAATCACTTGAGGATTTTCCTCACCCCAAATGCGACAATTCTGCATATTGACGAAGCCATCAAGATGGAAATGAGCCTCGTCACTGAAGATGATTTTATCGGCAAAATCAGCATTTTCATGTTGTCTCTCCAATACCCAATTAACGAACTCCCTTCGCTGTCCATGGTCAGCTGGCTTCAGTTCTTGAGTCAATTGAACTTTGTATGCATGAAGATGCAAATATTTCGTCAAAATTCGGTGCATAGTGGATTTGGAGACACCAATTTGCTGAACTCGGTGTCGAATTGAGGTGGATGGAGTTTGAACGACATCATCACGTACAGCTGCGACATTTTCGGTCGATCGACTTGGTCGAAGGCGCGTTGTTGTCTTTACATCACTTACAGACCCAGTTTTGGCAAATGTATCCATTAATCTCTTTACAGTTGACTCTTTTGGAGCATTATTGTGACCCTAAATTGATCGCAATTTGCGAACTGTAGCCGCAAAACTTGCACCATTTTGGTAAAACAATTTCACAATGAGAATGCGTCGTTCATTCGTATAGCGCTCCATTTTACTAACCTCGTATCTTCTACTAGCAAACAATAACAATTGTGCAAATGTCAAACAATGACACTTCGAATGGCGCCAAATTTAAATCTTGCGTTCTTGTTTGGACACCCTTTATTAGTTGGCTTAAATTATTAAATAATTGTTAAATTTTGGTGATTTTGCTTATTTTGATTATGTTGTTTAAAGTAATAGGTTGGGGTATTTGATAATACTTGAATTAAAACTTTCACCTTACTTACTTGAATGTTCCTGAATAAAATTTAGAAATTCAAATGTACTTAATATTTGGTTTTTACACATCTTGGGAATTTGTGTACTGCAAAGAAATCTGAGCAGAAGTGACTTTGCAACTTGAAGTTTTTATTAAATTACCTAACATAATATTTAAACAACGTAGCGATCATATAATATTTTAACTATACTGCGTACATTTTAAATATTTATAAATATTTTCTAGCTCGTCTAAAATTACAAAAAAAAAAAAAAAAACTTAACTAGACTTTAAATAGCCGAGGTATTCACCATATGAATCTCTAAGTCTTAAACTGATTAACAAAACACACTACCAAAGAGATATTTTTAATCAGTTGTGTCGGTACCACATACTGGTATGTAAATATCATATCATGCACATGCAAACAAATTAAAACAAAGAAAAGTTGTTGAATATATTTAATTTACGCATATATCCAAATCTGAACAAAATGTCGCGTACCAACAAATAAATTAATTTCCTGTTTGTTTGGTACAAGAATACAGAGTTAGTGTAGAAAGTTCACAGTTCACTAAAAAAATTTTGGGCTACCCGGGATTGGACTGATAATTGCAGATTGGTGATAATTGCATTTACATCTAAAATATTGTTTACTTGATAAATTTTCCGATATTCAGACTTTTTTTGATTCTGCGAAGTATGTTATCTATTAGTATATTAACTCTATGTCCATTTGTTCGCCAATGCAAGAAAACTTCCGCACAACTAGTTGGAAATTGTGCTACATTAAGTTAAAAATTGTTAAAATTTTCTGAAAATTTCTGGTCCTATTTACTCTTTCAAATATAATACAAAATACAATATTGAGCTTTAATTAATATAGCTTTCGATAGTCATATATAGGGTTGCAATAATTTTGAAATGATGCGCAAAGTAGAGCGAAAATAATAGTAGCGATCGGAAATGATGAGCTTTTACAGAAAACCACTACGATGTCTGTTACCGAAATTGTATTAAGCAACAACATACTATTGCAGAATTCACTGCAAATACTGCACATACAACTTCAATCGCCTTATTTGTTCACAAAATCATCCTTTGATAGATATTATGTGAGCATTTTTTTTAAAGGCGCCTACTGTGAAGGAGATATAGTAAATTTGAATAAATAATAAATATTTTGTGTTTTATTGACCAATTTTCGGTGCTTTTTTAACAGATTACGTAGAAAATTTTTGAATTTTGAAAATGTGTCTTCAACTTGCAAAATGCTGCAGTGCCGATCACGTCTTGGTCTAAACATTTGACATTTTTGGGAAAAGTTTAATTTATGTGCTAATATCTGTAATTTATATAAATAACTGCAACTTTTTTCAAATATTGTTGCAGAATCTAAGCACCAGCCTTCCATGAACGGTCAAAGTAGTGATAATTTTAACAAATTTTGGAGAATTTTTGATTTATGTTTGGGGTTGTTTTCAAAAGTACTTATAATATTCAATTGCACAAGCCATGATTCGAACACCATTAAGCTTAATGTTTCATTGCAGCCAGTAAATGGTCAAATACTCCATAGCTATATAAATACTTTACATGTGTTCAAGTAGCATAACTTCTTACCAAGGGATTAGAATGCATAAACTTCTCTTTCCAAAGGTATAGCACGCGCATATATGAATTTAATGATCATTCTTTCTGTTTCCTTCTACAACCTAAACTTTATCAATAACTACGAAAGTCTAAAGCATTAGCAATGCATGTTGCACCGTCCTGATGAAACCACATGTCAACCAAGTTCAACTCAGCTAATTGGGGCAAACAAAAAATTCCTTTTTCCCAATCGCTGAGAACGGCGATGAATTGACATTTTATGATCGTCATTAAGACTGGTCGCTACGGCTGCAATATTTTCTTCAGTACGCACTCTACGCATGCGAGTCGATGGTTTTATGTCCAACAAAGTAAATTTGGTGCGAAATTTGGAGATAACAGCACGAATTGTTGATTCAGCAGGTCGATTATGACGACCATAAAATGGTCGTATCTAACGATGCACATTTGTCACAGAGCACGAATTTTGTTAATAAATTTCGCAATCGTTGCTAGTTTGTTAGCCTTTCCATGATGAAATGTCAAAGTACATATATACTGTACACTTTTCACTTTAACAGATGATGTCTGGATACCATTACCAACCTGAAAAACTTAAATCTTAAAAAAATCACCCTATAGAACATTTTCTTATATTAATTTGTTGAACGCGCCTAAAATCTCCTGAGCTTCGTCAGTAAATTCTTCTAGTGGAAGGATACCGGCACATATGACGATTTTTCTGCGATAGGGAACTTTGCTATTTGAAGGGTTAAACATTTAGTTGTTTCAAAACCGCCAGTCTGGTAATGCTGTCAACTGTTAAATACCAATCATCTGAAGTGTTATTTATTTAGTGAAAGTGAAAGTGTGACGGATAATCTTATCTTACGGCTCATTACGGCGTACTTTGCATTTGAATTTCACCCTCCACCCATGTAGAGTCCAACTCACGCAATAGTGCTAATTGTTATGCCGATTGGGTGCTACAGCAGCAGGCTTCCAATGCTGATTTTTTTAACAAAATTTTCTTCAGCGACGAAGCTCATTTCTCACAATTGTTTCTTTAAATAAATATGCTCTATTTTAAATGTTTGATAATTAATTGTGTATAAATAAAGTAAACTTTTAGAGAAGATTTTTGGAAATACTATTTGTAAGCATTAACCGTTCCATTTAGTGTTCAATATTGAAAGAAAATTTCGATTGAGACATACTCGTATAGTGTGAAATATACACGTAAGTTTGTGAAAGAGTTAGGAACACTTTCATTATGGTTTTTCCGAAAATCCACCCACATTCTGTTATAAATGCTATAACATCCGGACAACTTTTTGAGCGTAGCAAATTTGTGATGCAAGTAATTAAAAATAATAACTATAACAAATCAAATATTAAAAAATTTTAATAATTTGAGTTAGAGTATATAGGGTTATTTATTTATATTTAGGTATGGAAGAAGTATGGAGAATTTTATGCGCATGAATTAATAAATTAAAAATTCAAATGGGGAATATTAATTAATTACTTTATATATTGCATGGGGAGCGCGAAATTATCTTTATATATATAATTCTACTGTACGGGCGTTGTCAGTGAACTCCTCCTAAACGGCTGGACCGCTTTGCATAAATTTTTGTATATGCGTCTGGGTGGTGCCCGGGATGGTTCAGATTTACAATTCGGTGCAATTGGACAAAGGGGCGTGGTACCTCCCATACAAGCAAAAAATTAAAAATCAATTATTTCTGCTCCTGCTTACGGTATTTGAACAAAATTTGGTGCGTAGGTTTGGTGTACATATCTTAAGTGCTGTTGCAAATATGGGCGGGATTGGACAATAGGGAGTGGTACCTCCTATACAAACCACAAATTAAAAAGCAATTATTTCTGCTCCTGCTAATGAAACATTTCCAATAAAAATAAAATTTGAAGGCAAAGCAACATTTGCTGGGTCGGCTAGTAATTTATAAAGATTTATACGGTTGCACAATCCTATACATGTCTGGTTCAAGCATATTAAACCACGTTTATGGTGAAGTGCACCATCATCGACATGCAAGTATTAAATGATAAGTCATTAAAATTAGATTCATGATTCTCGAATGATGTAATCATGGATGATATGGCTAGCACCTGGCACAAGATAAATTGATTAGAAGCATTTGACCCGGATATCCAACATCATGTTGAATTTGAGTGTCTCGCTTGTGGGTAAGCACAATAACGAGTTTATCACTACATAGCCCAATGTTACTAAAGACATAATTAAAATTTCAACTAAGAATAACTCTGGTAACAAAAAAAAAAACAATATATGTAAAGGAAGGCCCAACAAGAACGCAAGATTTAAATGACTAACGCAGCAATTGAATTGTTTCTCCGGCTGTTTGACATGTGGCGCCGTCTTGTTGAAACCACATGCCCTCCACATTCATTTCTTCAATTCTAGGCACGAAAAAACTGGTTATCATTTCACGATACCGAACACCATTGACTGTTTGCGCTTGACATGCCTTATTTTCATAAATAAAAGGTCCAATGATTCCTCCAGCCCGAAATCCACACCACACAGTGACACGTTGAAGATGCATTCTCGTGAATCACTTGAGGATTTTCCTCACCCCAAATGCGACAATTCTGC